>MU188837.1:17335-53259 GCA_016904865.1 Pissodes strobi
AGAACCAGCAAACCACCAAAACCCAACATCAAACCCTCAGAAATCAAAGCGCTCAAAAACTTAAAAAGAAATAAAGATATTGTGATTTTACCCGCAGACAAAGGAAACGCAACAGTAGTAATGAACACAGATGAATACAAAAACAAAATGAAACAAATTCTCCAAGACAACACTTACAAACAAACTCAGAGGGACCCGACAACATACCTGGAAAAAACAACAAAAAGCAAAATCAAGGCCGCCAACTTAGGACAAGAAGTCGAAAAACGCATACTCCCTCGAGAAAAATCAAGCAGATGTCCCAAACTGTATGGACTACCAAAAATCCATAAAGAAGAAGTACCTTTAAGACCTATAGTAAGTGCAGTGGATTCGCCTACCCAAAACCTAGAAAAATACCTAGCACAAATCATGCAACCAGCAAGTGAAACAGCCGATTCGTACGTCAAAAATTCCAAACATTTAACCAACATAATTAAAGACCTAAAACTAAAAAAAGACGATATCCTTGCCAGCCTAGATATCAAATCACTATATCCAAGTATACCAATCGACAAAGCCCTAGACCAAATAGCCATGAACGAGGATTTTCCACACTACGACATCGAACTCTCAGAACACTGCCTCAAGAACACCTACTTTTCTTACGAGAACAATAGATATCGACAAACAGACGGTGCCCCAATGGGATCTTCACTTTCTCCAGTCGTCGCCAACCTGTTCATGAAATACTTCGAAACTGAAGCTCTGAAGAATGCCCGAATGAAGCCAACATTTTGGAAGCGATATGTGGATGACATTTTCCTTATATGGCCACACGGTAGAGCGAATCTAGACCTGTTCTTAGAAGAGCTCAACAAAATACACCACCGAATACAATTTACACTAGAGGTAGAAGCAAACGGTCAACTGCCCTTCCTGGACCTTTTAATTATAAAAAAAGACGACTTATCCATCGACTACACAGTTTACAGGAAACCAACTCATACCAATAGATACTTAAACGCAGAGTCCCACCATCATCCTTCTCAGTTACAATCAGTAGCCGATACTCTGATCTCCAGGTCCATCCAATTAACTAAATCCTCAAATCGCTCAGAAGAACTCCACAACATTAAAACAGCTCTGAAACAGAACAACTACAAAGAACACCACATCAAAAAGGCTTTTAAGCGAGCTACAAACCCAACAACAAACAAGAAAGAGTACGACGAAACTGTGTTTTCCTTTTTGCAAGAAACCATTGATTCATATTATAAATACATGCATTTTGGAGAGTGCTTACCCTGATCTATGGAAGTTAGCTAATATAAAACCTCTGCCCAAAGTAAATATTCCAGAAAATTATAAAGATCTCAGGCCAATTAGCATTTTACCGGCAGTTTCAAAGATTTTAGAAAAACATGTATCCTATCAGTTAACAGCCTATTTTGAAACACAGCTAGTTATTCCTGATTGTCAGTCAGGCTTTCGAAAGAATTTTAGCACCACCACATGCCTCATAAAACTGGTTAATGATATTAGACTAAATCAAGATAAGGGAGAAGCGACATGCTTGGGCCTATTGGACTTTAGCAAGGCGTTTGACACGATTAATCACCAAATGTTGCTGGCTGTCAGAGTCTTGTATTATTTTTTTTCAATCATACCTAGAAAATCGAGCGCACTGTGTAGTACTGGAGAATGATGGCCAAAAGTCTAAGTCGGTCTTCTTACGTGTGAGCGCTGGAGTCCCTCAAGGGTCTATATTAGGCCCACTACTCTTTTCTATATACGTAGCAGATATGCATAATACCCTAACATACTCCAAAATTCAGCAATATGCTGATGACTCTCAAATTTATTTGTCATTGACTTTTAATAATCTACCAGAATTTCAGCAAAATTTTAATGAAGATCTTAATAAAATTAATAAGTATGCTCATGACCATAACCTTAAACTCAATCCCAGCAAATCATCTATTATTCTTTTTGGAAACAATAAAACTCAAATTAATAATATCTCTGAAACTATTAATATTCAAATAAATAATATTTCGTTGCCAGTAGTCTCGGAGGCCAAGAGCCTAGGGATCTACTTTGACAATACTCTTTCATTTCAAAAGCATATTAAACATAAACTTGGCATCGCCTATTCCCGGTTAAAAAAATTGCACAGTTTAAAAAAATACTTACCCTCCAAAATAAAATATTTTCTCTGCAATTCACTTGTTTTATCATTATTCGACTATGGGGATATCGTTTATCATAATTCACTTACATTAAGCCTTGCTAAATCCATACAGAAACTACAAAATACGTGTATGCGTTTATCCTTTAATATTAGCTTTAGAAACTATATTACACCCTATTTAAACACCAATTCAATTTTATCTATGGCTAATAGGCGAAAATATCATATTTTCTCTTTAATTTATAGAGTCTTAAAGACTGGAGAGCCTTCATATTTAAGGGCACTTTTTAACCCACGAAATCACACTTATTTTACTAGGAACAGGGATGATTTTGTCATTTTATTGCACAGCTCAGCTGTCTTCCAAAGGTCTTTTAGCTATGTCGCAACAAGTATGTGGAATGGTCTTCCAAATGATGTAAAATGCTTTACACCGTATAAGTTCAACCGCTATATTAAGTCTTTGCTTCTTGAGGAACAAAGGCGTTAACTTCACCAGTATGACCCTAAATGGTAAAATATTCATTGTTCATTTACTTAGTTTTCTCTCTGGTAATCTATTTTTCGTTTGTCTGCGTGCGCATAAACCGATTATCAATCCTTAATATTTTTTCAATTTTTAAGCCTTGATCGACCCATCCCCGATACTGCATCTCGCCCCTGCTGCGCTGCCTCCCTCTGATTCTTACGCCGTCAAAAGTGTTTATTGTATATTTATAAATAAATTTATTATTATAAACACAAATTATTTTTTGGTAAAGGGCTATTCAACACGGGTATGTGTATGTACATACTTGTGTATCGGTTTTTAAATCGCGTAATAGTCCTTATTTGTCTTCTTTTTTTATTTAATTATAATTGGTAATATACTGTAATAGCTGTACTCTTAAATGGCAAATAAAATTTTTTGAATTTGAATTTGAATTTATCGCTTTATACGGCAGATTGTAGTTTTTGTAAGGTTCGTTCCAAATAATAGGGATGGGCTATCCATCCGTGTTTGTCGCTCTCGATTTAGATTTTTAAAGGTTTATGATTCTCGTAAGAGTATTTCCTAGCATTTCTTGAAAAATGTAATTTTAGCTCACTATTCGTGGCTTCCGCCGTCGTTTATCATTCTAATAAACGAGAATTAAGGCGTTTATGTCTTGGAATTATTCACCGTATTAAACTCGCTCGGCTTGTTTCAGTCCATCCCTACTTCTTAATCGGACGTAAGCAAAGGCAAATTGACGAAAACGATTGAGTTCCTTCTAGTGTGACCGTTTGGCGCAGGAGAGAAGCCTTCTGCTAGTGCAGTCAGAGACCACATTTAGTTTGTGATTTAATTCACCCCATTTATTGGGGATATATTGTGAAATCTCTTGGTGTTTTGACACGACCGATTTTTCGGGATCTACATACTGTACTGGAGGCTTTCCACGTTCGTCATATAAGACCGAGACCTTCGAATCTCTCATAGTTAACCCTCACACACACGATCGAGTTTTTTCTGGGGGGCCACCACGCTTGCCAGCAGGCCACTACATTTACCTGCCGCTAGAATCACCCCTTTCCTAGTGGGTTGGAAGCAGGCTTTACCAGCAGCACTTATCCGTCAATCTCGACACTGAGCTATCTTTGCAGCTATTAGCGCACGCATACCTAGTGGTAATTAGTTAACGTCAAAGTGATCACTTCGGTTAGTAGTATTTAAGGCATTTAGTTGTAAGGCATACAGAACCGAGTATTAACAACTGAATTAGTTTCCGCACAATCTCCATATTGTGCTCTTTTTATTTCATCAATTACTTTAATAGCCATTTAACATTTTACTCCAGATAGAAGATAGATTGTTGCTGTGTTTTCAAAAAAGAACTTAGTAGCAAATATATTGTTCCTTAAATTTTAGATTGGGTTTTCTTGATAAGTTAAGCTAATTGATTAATTATTGATTTAATAAGCCAGCCTATATTCTCGTTTTCTTGTTGGTTTGAATTTAAGTACCGATTGATTTAATGAGCCGACCTAGCCACCCTGCACAACACCAGCAGAGCTTTTTCCGTTTAGTTAGCTAGAACGGATGGCGCTGAAACGACCCCACTACAGGGGCCGGGCATGTGCAATACAACTCTCCGGGGCTAGGTTCCTTTTTAATTAATTGAAAAAAAATCTTTACTTTCATTTTAATTTCAATCAGAAAAACGTGTTGCAGAATGTTGGATGATTAAGGTGTAGAGGTCAGGGTTAATGGTTAAGAATAGATCCAGGAGGCTAGCAGAGTCTCTGACGCTCAGAGATTCTGGTAGGTTTCGTCAACCAGCTGAGTAAGTCCGTGATTAATAGCAAAAGTCTCGTCCTTCATCGTCGTTTTTGTTGGGAGTTTTTCAACCAGTCGATGTTATGTACGTTGAAGTCTTCTACTACGACAATTTCTGCCGTTGGATAGTTGATCTGTAGAAAATCAATATGATTGCCAATATTTGGTATTCGCTCGCTATACAAGCAACAAATGAATTTGGTTGTTCCATCTGTGTTTAATCTGAACCACACATCGAAGTTCTTAGGATTGTAACCCAAACTAATACAGAGTTAAGTCGAAATCGGGAGTAAAGGTCATATTCGGGTATACTCAAGTGAACATGAGTAGTGCTTGAGTTCACTTTTGTTTCTGATAAGAGCTAAAATATGAGACTTACTTGACGTTGGATGTAGGTGGACCAAGTTAATATTTGTGTTGATGCGTCTTATGTTGCAGAAGTCCAATCGCAGTTTATTTTCCTCCGTCTTGGATGAGCTCAGACTTCATGGTCTCCGATTCATACTTATAGCCGCTATATCGGCGGCGAAATAATATTATTACAAATTCCGTGGATTCAAAAAATAATAAATTTACCACTATGCAAAAACCCACACTGTATTAACACTCCAGCATTATAATAATAAATAACTAATCACACAAAACGTGGTTCCGCTCCGTAACATTCCAATGTCAAAAGTCAAGAAACTGCCGACGGAGCGTTGTACAGGGTGGCTCGAATTCGTGTCTATGTATGGGGAACTCGAAAACCGTCAGAGATACAGTGTCTGTCAAATAAAGGCAAAATTGCTCATTTAGGTGCCTAACAATATGCCGTTTAGAAAGTTTTAAAATTCCGAGTATTTACGGAGATATCCGGAAAAAAACCGAAATTTTGAAAAATCGTTTTATTTTTTTCCTGGGCTTATTTAAAAACGGATTTCAAATCTAATTACACTTTTGCATTGCCACTTTTTCCGCTCTATCCAATCATGATATCCAGTTTAAAATCCGACGTTTCGTCTCCAAGGGATCATCATCAACTTTCTTTTTTTAAATACGAACTTTATTTTTTTTTATCGTTTTTCAGATGGTATTGGCGTTATTAATATGAGTATGTGTTTTTATTTTATTTTTTTTTTTATTTTTATTTTTTTTTTTTATTATTTTTATTTCATATATTTTGCTTTGGCGTGATTTTATATAATTTAATTTAATATTCTCGTAAGAAATAATTTTAGTATTTTTTATTTTTAATACGCTCCAATTTTCCACCTAATACAAAAAACAAAATAACATATTTTTATAGAATATAAATATTTCAAAAGTACCTATCTTAAAATGTTTAAAATTACGCCAGAGCAAAATATATAATTTAAAAATTAATAATAAAAATAAAAAAAAATAAAATAAAAAAAATAACAAAAAATAAATAAAATCACATAATCATATTAATAAAGCCAATACCATCTGAAAAACGATAAAAAAAATTAAAGTTCGTATTTAAAAAAAGAAAGTTAATGATGATCCCTTGAAGACGAAACGTCGGATTTCAAACTGGATACCATCATTGGATAGAGCGGAAAAAGTGGCAATGCAAAAGTGCAATTCAATTTGAAATCCGTTTTTAAATAAGCCCAGGAAAAAAATAACGATTTTTGAAAATTTCGGTTTTTTCCGAATATCTCCGGAATTACTCGGAATTTTAAAACTTTCTAAACGGCATATTGTCAGGCACCTAAATGAGCAATTTTGCCTTAATTTGACCGACACTGTATCTCTTACGGTTTTCGAGTTCCCCATACATAGACACGAATTCGAGCCACCCTGTACATACCCAAAGAACAGCGAAGTGTTTAGCGCAACAGCCGAGAATAACAACCGCAAAGAAGCGACAACATAAATCCTGCCCAAAAATTTGGAGTGGGAGGTAAACCGGCCAACTGCCATCTCCACGTGCTTGTCAGTTTAGTTTAGTCCGAGATTTGTTTAGTACAGTCGTCGACGACAAAATTTTTGCGTGAACGCCAGTTTCCTTGGGTTTGTTTGTGTGTTAATTATTATTGAAGTGACTTCTTTAGCGAGGGTAAAGTCGGAAAAAAATAAACGCTTATCAAAATGAAATTGCCCCTTTAATTAAGCATGTTTCAGTATAGCTAGAGGGCTGATATTTTAAGGACATGTAGCCGTGGTAAAATGAGGATCTTGGACGAAAACCGGTTTTCGGCAAAAAAAGCGAAGGAGTTCAGCTACGAGGTCAGAGATGGCAAAAACGGGAAGAAAAAAAAATCTTTACGGATTTTTTTTTTTGAAAATGAGACAAATCTGAAGAAAAAAAACGTAAAAAATATTCGGAAAGGTAATAAAAGTATTATAGAAGGAAAGAAAAAAACAAATAATAAAAAAACGTAAAAGATTGTTCCGAAAATTAACAAAAGTATTATAAAACTAAATAAGAAAAAAAATTAAAAAAGAAGGAAAAAACTGTTCGGACAGGTAATAAAAGTATTACAAAACGAATTAAAAAAATAATAAGAACAAAAAAAGAGAAACGTGGTTTTCGGCGAAAAAAAAAAAGGGTCGAAACCGGGGGCAAAAGTTGAGAAAAAAACTTAAAAGATAAAAACTCAGTTCACAATATCTCTTTCAGAAGTTTCACTTCAGTTGTGGCGTATAAAGGTGAGACACATTCTGCTATCGATTTAATTCCTCGCAATATGTAAATTTGATTGTTTACAAGTTAGTATTCTCCACAAATTGGTAAATTTGTAACGAATAATCGGTATGCTGCTATCGCATAACGTTTTTTAGCAAAATGTCCATTTGGTTGTTTATACATGTTAAATTGATAGTGTGCTGGAGTTCAATATATAAATTTTCTAATTATTATTAAAATAAAATGTACTCTTTGGAAAATTGGTCTGTTATTGATGTTATTAGATTTACAGAAACAGGTAACATACTCGAAAATTCATTGTAAAATTTAAAGCTTATCCAAACTCTAAAAGACCCTGGGACATCGTAGGTAAAAGGTTCTCGATAATAAAATAAAGTAAATAAACGACGATCACGCCAATATTCGAATTTTCGCAAATACACATGGCCTGGGTATGGGTAGTTGGTAGCAGTATAAGTATTTTTAGAAAAGTGTTTTATTTATCATTTTGACCAAAAAACAACCACTTTTTTAAAATATTAATTTTAAAACAATTAAATCATTAGGTTCACATAATTTAGCATAATATACAGTAACTTTAAAAGTGTCCGTGCAAGTCACTATGTGTTTTCCGGATAGTCTCCAACTTTATACCATATTATGGTGTATGAAATCGTTTTTGGACATTATATACGGTAAACCCTATGGAAGATTTTGGACTGCCTGTATATCTTTTGGCGCTTATAATTCTTTCATATTGTGACATTTCAAATAACTGAAGCAAAATAAGATTAAAAAAAAATATATATGTACGTCACCTTTATAAGCACACAACTAAAGTGAAACTTCTGAGATATTAGGAATTGAGTTTTTATTTTTTTTTTAACTTTTTCTTTCTCAACTTTTGCCCCTGGTTTCGATTTTTTTTTTATCATCGAGAACCACGTTTCTCTAACTTTTTTTATATTATTTTTGTGTCATTTTGTTTTATAATACTTCTATTCACTTTCCGAACAAATTTTTCAATTTTTTTATTTTTTTTTATATTTGGTATGATAATAATTTTATTAACTTTCCGAGCAGCTGAACTCCTTTGCCTTTTTTTCGCCGAAAACCGCGTTTCTCTAACTTTTTTTTATTCATTTTCTCAACTCAATTTCCAAACAACTTTGTAAGTTTTTTTTTTCGATTTTTTTACTATTTTTTGGAAAATATTTGGGTATCCGGGGAGGCGGGAGGGTGGAGGTATAATTCCCCCCGCCACCCCCCTCCCACTGGGGTCATCGTTTGTTAGTTTTCCGATTCGAGGCTCCGTTGCAGACATATCGGCAAAGAACGTTTCTTCCTCGAAATCCCTTCTTAAATTAGAGCCACGATCCTCCCCGTATGTTCAAAGGTAGCCCTCCATGAGGTGCACCTACCATATAAATTTCGATTCCGTAGTTCTTACCATTTTCCCGAAATTAATTATTTTAGTTTTTCTTCTCCCTCTCCTGATGGCCGAACCAGGTTGTTGGGGGGTACGGAGTCAAATTTTCGATCCTCATTTTATCCCGGCAACATGTTCTGAAAATTTCGGCCCTCTAGCTATACTGGAACATGCTTAATGAGAGGGGCGTTTCACTTTGATAAGCGTTACATCTTTTCTGACTACCGTCGCTAAAGAAGTTTCACTTAAAAAAAAAGTCGTGAGTAGCACAGTACGTACACGTGATAGAAGCGGATACTTCTTTATTGAATCTCAACTTATTTTACTTATTTGAGCTGGTTCCGATACGTTATAATCAATTTTAATAGATTTGGTTGGTTTTGGTTAGTCGTCGAATCAACTTTCGGTTAGTTTCACTTAGTCTCGACTTATTTTAGTCATTTGGACCGGTTCCGATACGTTATAATAAATTTTAATAGGTTCGGTTTGTTTGAGTTAGTCGTTCAATCAACTTTTGGTTAGTTTCAGTTATTCTCAACTTATTTTAGTCATTTAAAGCGGTTCCTATACGTTATAATCAATTTTAATAGAATTGGTTAGTTTGGGTTAGTCGTCGAATCAACTTTGGGTTAGTTTCACTAGTCTCAACTTATTTGACCCGGTTCCGATACGCTATAAACAATTTTAATAGATTTGGTGAGTTTGAGTTAGTCGTCCAATCAACGATACGAAAATTTCGTAACGTGAGACGAAAACATAAACCATGTCATGATGCGACCTTGAAAAATCACTCTCATGAAACCAAAGAAGTATTCGCTTCAAAAAGGTTAGAACGCGACAAATCAGTAAACTGAGTTAGACTGTTAAATTCTAAAAGATAATCACTATTCATAATACATTTCTAATAAAGTACATAATAAACATGTAATTAATTACATGTTTTATCGGTGTATAGCATTTCTTTTCTCTTCATTACATTTCTCTCAGTGTATTAAACCGGTCATCTGTCACATATGACAATTTGAATTTGGCTCTCCAACTTCAAAGGTGCCGACGGCTTTTGTCGCTTCTCTGCGGTTGTTATTCTTGGGCAACAGTGTAGCTAACTCACCATTCGCTTGAAGCACCGTGACAACATCAATATCAAGCAAGCCGATATCGATTATTGTTAAATGCCCACACCACATTATTTAAATGACTGACGACAACTAGATGAATGCAACCAATATTACACCACTAAAATTTTTGTAAAATAAGTTTAAGACTTAGAGTTTGTTTAATTCGTCTTAAAGTCAACTATTCCTTAAAAGTCGTTTTATTCAGTTTTTGCTAACTTATTACGTAGTTGCTATTGACTTTTTTTGTCAGCTAGTAATTTACTTGCGGGCTGCACAAAATGAAAGGGGGCAGGTTGAAGACCTTTGCCTTTTCATTTCAAGTTGACCTAGGTCTATTAAACATAAAAGGCTCTATAGTTGCAAAGTGTCTTTTATTATAAAATGGAAGTACCTATTTTATATTATTTTCTTTCTAAATTTGGTTTGACTGTGACGCTTTTATTAGACATCGGCTTGACGTCGTTGTGGTAACTTACAAAAATATAAAAAGAGATAAAAATAATACAATGAATAGTTTCGGCGGTAGGATCCTTGTGAAACATCGTTGAATAATAATACTAGGGATAATTAGTACACTGCACTGCTTTTAGATGCTTCAAAATATTTTAATGAGCTATTTTTCTCTACATATGTTTCGGCTTGATGAGACCTTGTTTTTATTGCACTGTCAATTATGCAGGTGTTTAAAGAGCAGGTCAGTTGGTTGTTGCTGTTTTTTGTGACTTTTTTGTGTAAAAGTTTGACCTTATTCGTATCTATAAAATGGTTATTTTCTATACAATGTTTTACTATGCCAGAGTTTTTAATATGATGTAAAATCGATTTTTTGTGTTCTTTAATCCTAATATTTAAGTTTCTACCACTTTGTCCTACGTATACAGCTTCACAGTTCACACAATTTATTTTGTAAACACCAGATTTAGATTGTTTGTCAGTTTTGTCTTATAGTTTATTAGTCTTCTCCCTAGATTATTCTTATTAACCTAAATTGTTTAACAGCCAAATTTATTTAATTTTTTTGAAATTTTATCTGTAATTTTCGGCATATAATTGATAAATTTAAACGGCTCCTTTTCTAATTCTAATGTAAGGTTATAAAATTGTTTAGTTAAAATGTTCGTCTGTTTTTTCTTTATTAAAACAGATTGCAATTAATAACGGTTATAAGATCGCGTTGATTGACAAATTAATAAAGATAAAACCGAAGAACATTTTAACTAATC
This sequence comes from Pissodes strobi, assembly GCA_016904865.1. Taxonomy (NCBI): domain Eukaryota; kingdom Metazoa; phylum Arthropoda; class Insecta; order Coleoptera; family Curculionidae; genus Pissodes; species Pissodes strobi. The sequence continues at coordinate 28,213 of MU188837.1, forward strand.
AATTTTATAACCCTACATTAGAATTAGAAAAAGAGCCGTTTAAATTTATCAATTATATTCCGAAAATTACAGATAAAGTTTAAAAAAAAAATAAATAAATTTGGCTGTAAAATAATTCAGGTTAATAAGAATAATCTAGGGAGAAGACTAATAAACAATCTAAATCTGGTGTTTACAAAATAAATTGTGTGAACTGTGAAGCTGTATACGTAGGATAAACTGGTAGAAACTTAAATATTAGGATTAAAGAACACAAAAAATCGATTTTACATATATTAAAAACTCTGGCATAGCAAAACATTGTATAGAAAATAACCATTTTATAGATACGAATAATGTCAAACTTTTACACACGGAAACAAAAGAACCTTTTGGAATACCTAGAAATCCAAAAGTCACAAAAAAGGGGTTTTAAATACGAACGACCAACTGACCTACTATTTAAACACCTCCATAATTGACAGTGCAATAAAAACAAAATACCGTCCGGCTGTTTAGTAGGATATAACAATTTTAGATTTTAGTATACAACTACTCTTGATAAAGGCCTCATCAAGCCGAAACCTATGTAGAGAAAAATATCTCATTAAATTATTTTGAAACATCTAAAAGCAGTGTACTAATTATCCCTAGTATTATTAGATAAAAATAAATTGATGTCAATATATACATATTTTTAATGAATAACAAAATCTGGTCAACAAGTTACAATCTGTTTATTTAGGGGCAAACTTATTATCATAAAATAAGTCACATGCGAGGGAGCAAACGCCAAAAAAAGAACTTTCAATATTTTGTTTATTGAGTAAATCTATACAAATATTTTTATTGCTAAAAGATTTTTGTTTAGTAACAATTAATAACATTCTTAATACGATATCGTAATTATATTCCTATTATCATTCTATCACAATTTGCGATATATGCCTTTAATTTCATTAAATTATGAACAACAAAATGCTTTCTAAATTTAAAGAGCATTATCTAAATAATCAAAATTAATTATACCATTCTAAGGAAAAGGAATGTAGGTATTTTGTACCCAAACTTACGCTTGCCTAATAATTTCGGTTATGCCATCAGTTATCTCTAAAAATTTATATTCATAAAAACGTTTCCAATTCTATATCACTATGTACCTTCACTGTTCAAACATGATACAAATAGAATTGCCCATACTAACACCAAATATTACAATAATATAACTCTTTTTAAGTAAACAAATTATAATCACAGGAAAATATTTCATTGCACTAGTTAAAATAATTAGAAGTTGCCCTTTGCTAATATCAACTAAGTCGTTAAATCTAATGTTTATAATGTGGCGTACACTAAACGCATCTAATTTTTATAATCTGGCACGCAACAATTCGAAAAGGCATTTACTCATATTTTAAGATCACTTTTTAGTTGAAATTATTATTGTTTTGGTCGGGTGTGTCAGATGCTAACATATATCTTACTTTATTTCATAATATAAATAAAGAAACTACTACGGCTTAAATGGATCCATAAAAAAGGAGAGGAGTGGTGACAACTTAGATTAAAGAAAGAATACTCTAAGGGTGACAACACTCAATGCTCATAACAGTAATGCCATACTGTTTCCAATGTATGCTTGTCATCTCATATCACATATAAAGAGTACAGGAGAAAATGGGAGAAGTCCACATTTTTGCCATTTTCAGTTATTCGCGCCATTCATTAGGAAATTTACAGAACTATCATATGTTAAATTGTCCTGGGGAAAGAAGGCGATAGGTCCCATAATGTAACCATAGGCAAATAAAGCGGAGAGTCCAGAGTAGAAATAATAGAAAAGTATTCAGAAGGGCTACAGACGATAACAAGAAAATTCGACTACGGTTGCATGAATACGCGAAAGACTGCAGGTGCAAGTGTTATGAGAAAGTGCCGGATGAAGCAAGGAAGACTATACTGAAAGAGTTCAAATTAGTGAAAGGTGTGTGAACAAAACAATTATATTTGTGTGGGTTAATTTTCATAGTGCCTGTCTAACGTTGGCAACCACGAGCTAAACCAAAAAATGCGTTTCATCATAGTGCCTTCGCCTACAAGGCAAGGTTTATTTTTGACGGACAAGTACATAAAGTACCCGTTTCTTGCAAATCTTTCATTTCGATTCATGGAATTACAACAAAAAACTGGAAGTCTTGCAAAAAAAACTTAAAATGAGTGGGTCTGACCAGCACAAAAACGCGGACGCTCCAGTAACCGGCCACATAAATTAAGAGATGAAACAGACACAATTGTCGAGCATATAAAATCATTTAAAGGACGTGAATCGCACTACAGTTTGCAGTAACTTGTAAGTTTTATTTACCCGAAGATTTAAATGCACAAAAGATTTATAACATCTTTATGGAAAAACAAAGGACCAATCACAAAGTTTCTTACGAAACATATCGCACCGTCTTTTGCAAAGATTTCAACATTTCGTTCGGATATCCACAGTTTGACACCAGATTCAGAAATTAAAAATTTTGATTTGCAGTATAAACTGCATCGCACGAAAGCTGAGCAATTGTATAAGCGCAAGAAGTCTGCGAAATTCGACTTTTGTCGTGAAGCGAAATGTTTAGATTTTGCGAAAAATCTAAACATATCCCAAACCAACGATGTATACTATAGACGATAGTTGTCAGTGTACTATTTTCATATTCATGAGCTTGCGTCCGCTCGAAACATTTTCTTTCTTTATCCGGACACCATTGGATGCAAAGGTAGTGATGCCGTGTGCTTCGTTATTACATCACTACTTGTACAATTTTCCGTATCTTAAAGCGAAACATCTACACATATTTTGCGATCCTTGTGGGAGAATTATACAATGTTTCGAAACGTCCTTCATGTTGTGCACATACAGCGGAAATTGAAGCCATCACGATATCTCCCAATATGTGGATACTCGTATACGTAGTGCGACAAGGACTTCGGATTGATCAAGCAGAAGTCACGAGCGGAACTGCCTTATGAAGAGGCTGAGGTGTTTCGTTCTGCTAGAGCACAACTTAATCTATTTTATGTATTAGAAGTAACTCATGATCACTTCAGGTCCTGGACAACGTATTTTTCTTCGCAATTTAAGAAACTTTCCCAACTAGATCTTTTTGTGAAATAATAGTTATAAAGGAGTTTTCTAGCTTGGTGTATCATATAGATAACTAAAATGGTATGTGCAAGAGCAGCGTAATTGTTGACGTCTGAAAGAAGGAGCAAGTCAGGTCAGAGTTCGGCACCGAATCTGCATTATCACAGGGCTTTCGTACAAAGGTGAATGGAAAAATTTTAAGGTGCTTTTTTGAGCGGCTTTTTTTTAGATTTAATACTTGTAAGTGTTACAAGGACCTCCAGTTTTTAATACCGTTTTACATAGCGATAAAGCAGCAAAAAAAAAAAGAATGCAAGGAGGGCCGAAAAAAGCGAAACACCCGTACAAGAAAAGAAATAGTTTTCAAAAATATTAGAAGAAAAGCTAATGTAAACTGATTTAAGAGGCGAAAATTATAACTTAGCGACAAGAAAGGGTTCGAGAGTGACGAAAAAAATATTGACAGACTTCGTGAATGCATGCAAGGAGTTAAACATTCGAGAAGAAAGAAGGGGAAAAAGACAACAAATTAACAATATGACTGTAAGTAACGCAATATTTCATTAATAAAATACTGTGTTTTGGTATTTTAAATTCTTACAAGTGTGCTATTACTATCTTCCAGTGGACAACCCTCCCTTTTCCAACTGTAAATATGGCATTAAAGCTGATTTTTTATTGCTAATTGCGAATTGAAGTTTAGTAGTTCAGTTGCGTATTGTAGCATATGAAACTTTAAAAACGCTCTCCTGAAAAAATTATCTTGGTGGACTCCTACTTTTTCTCCTGCACTTTTCATATGTGAAAATATTTAGGGTAAACCAATGCGTTTTCTACAAAATAGTGATTTTATACATTTGACATAAATCTATTCAACCATCAGCATTTCCTCTCTGCTACTTATTAGAAAGAAAGAAAAAATTATTTCCACAACATGCATGTTGCAGTTGTCAATTATAATAAAGAAATCACAGATTGGCCAAATCAAGATAAATCTTTAAATTATCGAGAATAATCATGAGTATTGAAAGCTCTATTCGCTATTGCGAACACGTTCTGTAAAAAATAATTGGTATATCATCGAAACAAGAACAAAGTCCTCTTTCTCCAAATAATATAAACAATTCCTAAATATTTTCGTATTTGCACAGGTTATCATCACTGAAGTTTTACAAGTAATGAATTTTAATTGATAGGTATCTTTAAAGACTTTAGTTATTTTGGTTAATATTTACACGATTTAAATAATAATAGCCAATACCTTTATTGATTAAAATTATTTGTATATAGAAGCCCCTTTTCCTTAAAACTAATCTGCCGATGAGCAAACTACCTCGATCATACTATGTAAGAGTAAAACGTAAAAAAATATTTTCATTTAAATGATAGGCAGAACTTTTTCTTGTCTGTAGTGATTGTACTAAAAAACATTTAAATATATTGAAATAGTGATCTTATTATCATTCCTTGAGCTAGAGTACTAAGCTATATAAAAATAGAAAATTAAATAAAATAGCTAAGTATGCACATTTGTCAAAATATCAAACCTTTTGTAATAGCCTATCTGTACTAACAGTGAAATTCGATTACAAATTGTTTCAGTCGAAACGAGTAATCTAATTTCAATTGAGTACCATTTCATTGATTATTAACACAAGTTAGTTTATCAAAGCTGGTTTATTCTGAATATTCTATATAGGTGGGCCACTAGAGGACATAGATGACCAGAGAGAAACGGGAATTTCTCCAATATTTACCGGGATAAGGTGCACCAAAGATATTATTATCTTGAGTATATTCTGAATAATTTTCGAGATTTAGTAGGTGTCATTTATATTGGTTGAACACTCGGTACAAAAAAATATATCAGAGTTTATATTTCTTGTAACGTACAAAATTTGCAAAAAATATTATCTTTGTAAATTTGGAAAAGTACAGTAAATTGAAGTTTGTCTCAAAATTAGAGAAAGTAATAAACCAGTAATAAAATAAACGAGAAGCAGAGAAGGATCCAACTTTACAGCCTTGTTTCGGCTATTACATAAGCTTTTCGTTTCATGCAAACCTTATTACTCACACACCTGTCTATAACAACCTTTATATTAGAAGGCAACAGTTTGTTAGTGAAAATGGCTAGCATCTCTGATTTTGTTGCTGTGAAGAGTTGGTAAAGGTGCTCTGTCTATAAACGAAAAAGTTATTATTCTTAACGTCTAAAATGCCCTAAAATTTCCGTTCCTTTCCGTGAGGTAGAACATTTCCGTAAAATGGTCCTTTTTAGGGCTAAAATATAGACATTATCCATTTACCCATAATAAGCACTTGTTAAAATAATATTTAGTATTTTATTAATTTAAATAACTTGTATTGTATGTAAACTGGTTTGCACCCTTAATATTAACCATACCTAGATTTTTTGTTACTCTCTGTAATTCTGAAAAGAACTTCAGGAGGAGATTGAACTATTTACGTGATATACAATTATAAAATTTTTATTTGTTATTGTCACAAAAACTGAGATAACCCAAACTAACCCATATATTTAAATATTTTTAAAATAAAGTAGATTGGATGTTTGCTCATAAGCACAAATTCCAACTAGTAAAAAATATGTTCTGCTGACAAAAAATAAACAATATACTTTTGTAAAAAATAATTTCAAAAATAGAGTATTTCAATAATATTAAAATATAACTAATTGAAAGTATCGGAAATTAGATACCGGTCAGGATCGACGTCGATCAAAGAGCCATGCCCCACAGTATCAGGGATGGGCAAAGGCTTAGCGACACCTATCCTGACTATACCTTTTGGAGCTCCCTTTAAAGCTTGAACTGCTTGGTCTAAAGAAGCGTTTTCTAATACCGTATCGTTAACAAATAGCAAACGATCTCCAGGAATCAGTCGTCCATCCATTTGAGCAACTCCACCAGGCACCAAACTTCTTATTACAATAACTGTGTCATTCGGATCAATCGGATCTTGATAATCTAGGATCGAGAAGCCTAAACCTCTCTCTCCTTTGATCAGTTCGATGATTTGGGGCTCTGAACTCCACATGGCAAGACCAGTAAGAGGTTCTAAGCTTCTGGACTTCATTTTTGAGAAAGACGCTTCAGATGAACCCGCTACGGCTATGCTGCTGGCAAGGGAACCATCAGACTTCGCTTTTACCAGCCGATCGGATGCAGGAAGCAGATTGTTGAGGCTTCGGGTTAGGACACTTCTCTCTGGATATGTCTCTTCCCTGAATATATTCAAAGGACTCCTGCCGCAGACCATACATACGTCTAAAGGTAGTTCCTTGAGAATGCTAACGACCTCATGGTGGTTCATTCCAAGCAATTGATGCCCATTGACTTCTAGAAGCTCATCCCCTGACCTAAGGGTTCCATTTTTTCCTACAGGACCTTCGGGAAGGATTGAACGGATATAATGATGAGGTCGCACTTCGCGGCCATCTTCAACATCTACCGTGCCTTCTAGACTAATTCCCAAACCACCTTTCTCCCCAAATTTTTTGAGTCGAGCAATGACGATTTCAACATCAGACCCCATCATTCGAGACCATTTGGATTTAAGGTCCTCTTCGGAAAGCACAGGGGGGTCCTCTTTTCTAACAAACTCATTAAAAAGGTCGCTGTCTGCTTTAGAATGACTTGCTTCTTCTTTGGAAAATCTGAAATGTATGGGGCATTTCATATGAAAGAAGCCACCGTTTTATTTTGAGCTCTTGCATTATCTTCATATTTTGTTTCAATAATTAATTCTAATTTTTATTAAATCTGAGACTCAATTTATATTATTTGTAAAATATCAATGAATAAATTAAATTATTCCACACAGCACTCGATAATTATGAATAATTACGCTAGTAGCGTCTGTGAAAATCAAATATATTTATTGTGATCTCTATTTCCCAATCTTAATTAATAACCAGTTGCTGAATATAATCAGAAATCATTCTGAACAAACCTGCATTTCTTAAAAAAAAAAACTAACTGAGCCATTACCACCGAGAGAACAAGCCTTCAATGCTGCTGCGTGATGTCACCAGAGGCATGTTAATTGAGCCGGTGTGGCGGCGGCGTTGGCCGCATATTTTAACTCGTATTTTAGCCATTTGAATTAGTCTAATTTTGAAGGGCTTGCGATTTAATGAGGACATCAGTCGTTCGCCACTTATACTTTTACAATTGCAATGCAATGGCATATAAATTCTTCTTTCACATCGTATGGTTTTGGTCAAGTTTGCAGTTCTTTTGCGTTGATATGTTACGATAATAATACTTATAAATTTTTTTTGGCAGTGATAAATTAATAAGTTAATATTTTCCTTGATACTGTTTAAACATTTATGAACCATACAAAAATCGGTATATTAGCTTTATGTAAAGCATTTTAGACACAAAATGCAGAGGGCAGAATTCTGAATGGCACTTATTTACATAGATACATATTTATATACAATATCTATGTCTACCAATGGTGTTAGCAACATTTGGGAAAATGGACGGAAATACTTTATTTGCCAAACTAGACAAAAACGATATTTGGTCGATTGGTACTATTAATACCCAAAACTAGAGCTTTTAGTGACAAATGCACTCCTATTATGAACCTTTATGCAAAATTCTACCAATTGAAAGACTTATTATGCATACAAAATAATCTGCACAATAGAATCTTGCAGATGTAGCAATTTTACTTGGCTTGTGTAATCATAGACTTTTCTTCAAATATAGAATAAATTAACAAAGAATTACAAATATATTTATATGTAGCTGGGTGGAGTCTTTCTTTGAAAGAAATCTAATTTCTGTTGCTCACAGATTCAAGCAAAAGTATAAAGTACTTTTCTTTTCTCTATTTCAATAATATTAAATACTTGATTTCATTGATATTAGGTATTAGAGGTTAACCAACACTGAGAAACGCTGTGCAGGAAAATTTTCTTTGATCAAATTCAAACTCGGCTTTACTTTAGGTAACCACTTTTACAAAATCAATCTTCACTTGGACAGAATTTGAAATTTCTGGGAAATTACCAGCACAGTTAGATAACTGAGTTGGAATAATTGTTTGGATAAGTTTCAGAATTTTTAAACTTAGGATTATCGTTTCGCTGATTTCTTGAAAATTGTATTATTTATTCAGTTAACTCACGGATGGAATAAAATCTTATAATTATTCTGACAACCTAGCACACAACAGTAATATGACATTTTTGGTATAGCTAGCATAACTTAAAAATATCACTAAAAAGTTTTTACTAGTTAATAATTTTCTACTTCACGAGAGCTGAGACTCTTGTTCCCTCAATGCTAATGGTTTAGCTCACTAATTTAAAAAGTATTGCTCTCTATGAATGTTTCTTCAAAACAAATGAGCTTTTGACTTAACATATCTAAAACTGTCCCAACTAGGCGCAAACACATTCATTCAATAAAAATTGGGTTTAGATACAAAAAAATTGGTAGCAAAACACATGTTTTTTTTGTAATAAATAAGCTACAAAAATAATTTATAGATCTTCTAACGTCTGATTTGCATAGGTTTTCAGATTTAACGTGACAAATTCATTCAAACATAAGATGAAGATAAAGCTACAGCTCAAGACAAAAAGACGACTCAATTCATGCATAATGTCTTTGTATAAAACTACTAAAAATTGGTTAACGAGAGACAGTGCAAACTCCACACCCTGAGTTAGGTTAAATACTACGACATTAATATTAGTAACGGGATACAGCGAGAAAAAGAGGTTAACATCAAGCAAAGGAATACTACAAAAGAGGGAGGGATACATTCAACGGCAATTACCGTGGGGAAGTTAAAGGTGATGGAGGCTTTTTTTCACTTGCTGCAATTGCTTGCTGAAGCTGCTCGTATTTGGGACCATGCAGATATCGTTCCAAACACAATTTTACGACGTTGCCGCAGTTTCTTAAAACCTCAACTGCTTGTATATTGGAATATCCTTGCAAGCTTTGCCCATCCACTTCCACTATCCTGTCGTTAACTTTGATTTTCCCACTAAGATCTGCAGCGCTGCTTTTACTAACACTTTTTACAAATATTCCTGACAGTTCTTCTTTTTCGCACACATATCCAGCTATGGTGATGCCTAAACCATTGGTATCTTTTTTCAGCTCAACTACGAATTTCTCCATCTCAGGCATCTTCACTGAAATATCAAGGTTAAGTAAGGGAAGAGAGGGAGATGCAGGGATACGAGACAATCCATATGATTTTGACAAATCTGTCGAAAATACATCCGTTTCTTTTCGGAAGACAGGAGGGTACTTATGCAGAATTAGATATCTATCGAGTTCAGGCGCATCATGTAAGAGTTTTGTAGGCACTATAGGAGCAGAACTTCCAAGGTATTTGTATTCAGGGGAAGACAATTCGACGGGACGCGCCACAATCAATCGGACATGAGTACCGGATTGTCTTAGCACTGTGGCTACTTGCTCTGAACCCATTTCGTGTAGATTTACATCACCAATCTGAAACAAACAGGGATTATTTTAATAATCCTGAAACTAATATTCACGGGTCGCTAAATATAAGTTTTTTGGAAATTCCTTCGCTTCGGGTTTCCGCTGTAAAACACAGTATTCAAAATTCGCTAATCTAATAACACAACCTGTTGATCAAAAAGTCGGTTCGATCGGGAACATAGCGAATACTTGATAGATATAATGTAATTAGGAGAGGATAGAAATAATAAAAAATAAGAGGAGGTGTAGTGCTCATAACAACTAGACAGGAAATTATAATTGATTTTACTTATATTGTAAGATAGAGACCGACCGAAAGCCGTTTTTTCTTTTCGGCCGAAACCGAAATTCGACATAAAGTTCTTTTTCGACCGAAAACCGAAATTCATGTTTAATTCTCAAGCCGTGAAGAATGTTCATTTACTTCTTTAATTTTTAATTTCTGATCTGAATTCTCCCGCCCTATCTTTTAGCTCTCAAAATGTACTCTTTTGTAAAATCTGGTAATGCTATCAACTTCTTAACTCACATACCCAATAAAGGGCAGTGTGGTGAGCAAGTTGGTTCTTGATTAGCATTCAAAGGAAAAATGTACGGGACGATGGCGAGTCAGTATCAGTTTTACTGTCACGGTGAGTTGGCAATAATTTAAAATGTTTATATGTGATATTAAAAGTTAAACTCATTGAAAATATCAAAGTGATGGCAATGGAGAATTTTAATTGTACATTCTATTATGATCCTTTAGATCTTAGATGAACTTATAGGGGGAAAATAATATTCAACTATAAGACCAAGATGTTTCAGAAAATTCGATATTTTTTTGAGGTCTACATTTTCAAATTATAGGTCGACTAGCAACTGATATGTCTTTTAAGTTCTCAATAAACAAACATTGGGATTACATGGAGTTTAAATGTGGAAAAAGAATATTGGTATTACCAGTAGACTTGCATATCAATTCGTGGTGAGAGAACAGATAATCAACGTAAACCCTGATAAGATAAAAACTGGTAACAGGTCTACAATAACTTGTGTATTACCTGAAGAATATGATCTCCACTCTGTAGTCTTCCATCTCGATCTGCCACACCTCCAGGCAAAATCGTCTTCACAACTACACCCATGTTCCTCATACCTACAATTCCAAAACCTAATCCAGTACCATCATTAATTAAGTCTATGCTCTCTACTTGAGACCATTCGCTGTTGGGCAGATTGTCAGACCCCGTTTTGGAAGCGTCACTACCTACAGATGGTGATCTATGAATTATGTCTTCATCGTGAGGATTAAAACTGCAATTTCCATGTAGCAACCTTAACGTCTGTAATCAGAATATGAACTTCAATAAAAAAAATGAAGTATCTATATGGTGCATGTAATTCTATCTTATTTATTATTATAAAGTATAAATCACGAATAACCGCTTTTATAACAAGGCATAACATTCCAATCAATAATTAGTTGGGGTTTTGGTAACAAACGGCACAAATAATGCAATGTTTAGACTGACAAATTAACAGCGGTGGGGTAGTTGCAGCAATTTTTGTGATTTGTCCAAGGCATTTGATTGTGTCAGTTACAGAATCCTGCTGAGTAAACTCCATCTCTATGGCTTTAGAGGTGTAGCCTACTCTTGACTTGAGTCATATCTGATTCATCGCCAGCAGAGGATCTTTTCGAGTTCTGAGAGCTACGCGGGTTTGGAGTTTTTTGTTCCTTGTTTATATAAATGATGTGGTCACCTTAGATATCAGTGGCCAATTCACCCTATTCGCGGACCCAACTATATTATGGCGTGGCATCCACTGTGAAGCATTAAAAAACATACTATCTTCGGAATTATTCAAAGTTAAAACTTGGTATGACTCCAACCTCCTGGTTTTCAGAGAGAGATAGAGAGAGAGAGATAGATAGATAAATAGATAGAGATTTCAATAGATTTGGTTAGTCGTCGAATCAAATTTCGGTTAGTTTCACTTAGCTAGATTACACACTTATACTATAGTATAAGTGTAGGTATACCAAAGACCGCATCAAAATCCGTTCATTGAATTTTCAAGGATGCCCGAACATACAAACAAACAATTTTGTTTTTAACTATTCATTTTTATCTGCAGATCATCAATAGTCGACTGAGCATAGATTTTTTAAAAATTTGTTACATGTGCACTTTTCGACCTCTATTACTTTATTATATGTAATAATAATATCATCTTTGATTATGCTTGCAATACGATTGCAAATTTTGGAGTCTGGGCCTGCACATTGACCTTAATAGTGCAAAAGCTGGCACCCACTAATTTTCTAATGCGCAAGTCGAAATGTGAATATCTTTATTTACGCGGTCGTAAATTTGCCTGTTTGGACTATTTATTGTTTATCCACTCCTATAAAAATCAATGGGTGATGGATATTTCATGGACCAGTCAAATAAATAACATCTGTAACAAACTATCATCAAGGAACTACGCTGTGCTGCCGTTGAGAGTTTGTGACGAAATCTATCCTTAAACCTTTTTATTAGATATCCTACCATTCAATTTGTCTTGTCTTATGGACTGTTGGTTTGGGGTAACTCTATTAATGTAAATAAAGTTCTGATAAGCCATAAAAGAATGATAAGGACTATGTTTCGCTTACCATTCAAAGCCTCCTGTCGGCAAACATTTAAATCAGAACGAATTGTCACCATTATCACTTTATACATTTGTGAATGCGTTTGTTATATGTTTAAACAACTTAATAAATATTCTTTTGGGTTATATTAAATCTCTAGTATATACGTACTGTACACGCGAGCAACTATTGCAAAAAATGTATGATTCTACCAATGTTATCAAGAATAAACAAGGAACTTTAATCCAAGTAAGGCGCTATTTAGAAAAGGGATTAAGAAAAGGCATAGAAGTGAATGGTGGACATTTTGCGCATTTGTTGAAGTGACGTTTTCGGCTCAATACTTGATCAATACATTATTCACTATTAAAGTATATCTCAGTTTTAGAAGTATGTTTTGACTGTGCAACAAAATGTTTAAACAACAAAAATATTTCGAAAACGGTTTCTTTAATCGAAATAAATGTAGTTTATTTATTTATTTATTTATTTATTTATTTATTAACGGCAATGCCATTTTTCAAAATACATTAATAATAACCACATTTAAAGCACATTCATAAACCAATTTTAAAATATCACAAGAATAATTCAAATACTAAAAAATATCACATACACGTCACACAAATAAAAATCACACATTTCAGTAATAAACAATCAGGGTAGTAAAATCACACATTCGCTACATCACAAGTGGCTTCTTAAAAATGACTTAAAACTAACCAGCCTTGAATTGAATAAATCTATGTTATTATATCTATTATTAAATTGATTAGCCGTGTCCAATAAACGAGTTAAAGGGTTGTTTCTGCCATAGTTAGTTGGGTGAAACGGTACAACAAAAAGACCTGTATTTCTACCTCTCCTCACACCAACGTTAAATGGAACCAAGGAAAGTAGTTCCGGGCATCGTATGCAACCACTTAAAACATTGTGCAAGAAACACAAGTCAGCAATCTGCCTCCTAGTCTGCAGAGACTGAAGATTGAACTCTAAGAGAATGTCATCATATTGATAGTCTTCTCTCTGATAACCACATCTAAAAGCAAGTATCCTCAAAAACTTCCTTTGAACTCTCTCAATGGCTTCAACATATACTCCATAAGACGGTGACCAAACAACTGAGCAATATTCCAGCAAGGACCTTACAATAGAACAATAGAGATTACGAAAAGTTAACACTGAAAAATCGGTCGAGATACGCTGAACAAAACCCAGCATCCTATAGGCTTTAGTTGTAATATTAGCAATGTGCACATTAAAAGACATCTTGCTGTCAAAGGTGACACCAAGATCCTTCATATGAGCGCACACAGGCAAAACCACACTATTTAGACTATACTGACAGTCTAAAGGTTGTAATGAACGAGTGAAGGTCATTCGAAAACACTTCGCCACATTTATATCCATACAATTTCTCTCACACCACTCATAAATATAATTGAGGTCCCGCTGCAGATCATCTGCGTCCTGCAAGGAGTCGATGCACTTGAATACCTTAAGGTCATCTGCAAAAAATAAGCACCTACTGGAACTGATGCTCTGCACCAAGTCCATCACAAACAAAGAGAAAAGAATAGGCCCACAGTGGGAACCTTGAGGAACTCCCGATGGCACCTGTATGGGACCTGATAATGACCCACAACACCTAACGTATTGAGTCCTGTTGGATAAATAACTCTCGATCCATTCAAGAAATGATCCACCTATGCCCAGCTTCCCAAGTTTGGCTAAAAGTAAACGGTGATTGACCCTGTCAAAGGCTTTAGAAAAGTCTAGATAAACAGAGTCAACCTGCCGTCCACCCTCCATGCTACAAGTGACGAAATTTTGGTACAGAACCAGATTTGTAGCCGTTGACCTGCCCTGCATGAAGCCGTGTTGCTCCTCATTAACAACGTGTCTGAATTCCCATGACAATCTCCGACCAACTAGGCAATCCAATAATTTTGGGATATCAGATTGATTACAAACTGCTCTGTAGTTATTAACACTACTTCTATTACCTGATTTAAATATTGGTCTGAGATAACATGATTTCCAGAAGTCCGGAAAGATCCCTGATGACAGGGATAAGTTGAACAGTTTATGAACTGCCAAGGATAGGGCAAACCGACATTGTTTTAAAAAATATGCAGGTATCCCATCAGGACCAGCGGAAAGGCGCAAAGGCAATGAAGCTATGGCATCAAACACCTCAGCAACACCAAAAGTGCAACCCCCCACAGAAACCAGTTCAGAAAGATGCGGCTCATGCATATGAGCCATCCTGTCCGGTGAATACACAGTCGAAAAAAATGATGCAAACAAGTTTACAGCCTCCGATACATTGCTACTCGCAACACCATTGTACTCAACATTTTCAGGTAAGTCGTGCCCATTTCTAAGATCAGCAACAAAGCTCCAAAACCTTCTCGGGTCCTCCGATATCCCATTCTCAATTCTATCAATGTACGCATCATAGCAGCGCCGCCTGAGGCACCTACAGCCTTCCCTCAACTCAATAAACCGATTATAGCAATCTTCATCACCCGACTCCATGAATCGCTTATGAACAATCTTTTTTTGTACAACCATAGCTCTCAATTCTGCGGTGAACCATTTGGGAAATGTAGAAGTTTTATGTCTTTTAAGAGGTACAAATCTTTCAATCCGATCATACAGAATGCCATAAAAGGAGGCCAAATATTCTTCTATATTATTAGGGCTCAAAACCTCATCCCAGCTAACTAATGCAAGACACTCAGTAATTTGAAAATAATGACAATTTCTAAAATCATAATAAAATTCCTCATACCCAGCAATCTGAGCAGCACTGCCCAACTGAATATCAAACCTAATAGCATTATGATGAATACTATTAGCAAAAATTAACAGTAAATAGTATACATATTTTTGTTTAAAATCATCATTCTATCATAATTTTCAATAAAAAATAATGGAACGGTACTAACAAGAAATTTTTGGCATGAAATAGCGAGTGTATGGGGTGTACCTAGCGCCCTCTACAGATTATGTGAAAAAATATAATATAATCGTATTCCCCATCCACGAAAACCTCCGGTTCCCAGTTTTCCTGTGGTTATCTCAAAAACAGCTTGAGCTATGGAGTAATGGCAATTTCGAGAATTGTATCTCATTA
The DNA here is from genome assembly GCA_016904865.1 of Pissodes strobi. Taxonomy (NCBI): domain Eukaryota; kingdom Metazoa; phylum Arthropoda; class Insecta; order Coleoptera; family Curculionidae; genus Pissodes; species Pissodes strobi. Next base: position 43,593 of record MU188837.1, read on the forward strand.
ATGAGCAATACTTTACTAGGGCATATTAGGCTCAATATCATTATTTTCAGGATTTTAAGCTAGGATTGCTTTTCGCCGCATTCTTTACCAACCACCCCGTATATGCCTAGGGGCGCATGTAAGCCACTGTTTTTGAGCCAAATAATGTTAACAATATACAGCTTATTTATTTAAGAAGTGGTGTGCCTCATTTATAAGAATCCACTTTGTTTTGTTCCTGCACTCGACAGTATTTAGATTTACCACTACAGATACCAACATCAACGTTGACCAATAATAATTATCCGCGAGAGAATAAATCTATAATCATTTGTCAAACGACCTGAAATGTACTTCCCCCTTACCTCTCTTTAAATGAAGTCACCACAAGGTGCTGCTTGGTAAGGCCTATTATAGCTTAAACAATGTTTTAGATTGTGATAACCTGTGCTTGTTCATCTTCGATTTTGTTTTGCATTTTCTTTGTATAATCCAAGGTATAATCTTATTTTCGTTTATTGTTTTTTTTTTTATATTCTACTGTAGATTTACTCTAATTAAGCATACTATAGTTTAGGACATTACTTTGTCAATGAGATATCTTATATTTGAACAATAAAGCTTATTTTAATTTGATTTGATTTACAGCATAAATAACTTTTTTTCATATTGTTAACTATAATTATTAATTTATCAAACAAGGCAATGGATAACTTGATTATTAGACCAAAGGTCAAGTCCAGGTCAGGGTAAAAAATGCTTAATTGTACAAAAAGTGCTTAAGACCCCCATTTACAAAGGTGAAATAGAAATAAATATAACAACAATATCACATTGGCAATAGGAAAATAAAAAGTATGAACATTCATATGGTAACTACAATATAAAAAAATAATGAACAATTAAACTTTTAACTTTGGCCACATGTCAATGAACAAACTCAAATTGCTGCTGTTGAATCTAGTTATCCTGGCGTCATTATTGTTGATAGAACCTTCATATTTTTATTTGTGAACCAGGTCCATCGCCAATAAAATAAAAATATGTCAATGTAAGAATTACCTATTGAATAAGCAGGGGCCGGCAGTGCTTCTTAGAGCCAACTCCACACAAAAGCCAGCCCATTTTTGCAAAGTAAAAATTTAATTAATAAGTCAATCATTGGTGAAACCCCAGAATTGAGCGGCATATGTGAGATGAGCCTCCACAAGTACATCCCTTGCAATGTCATAATAATAATAATAATAATAATATTAATAATAATAATGTAGTATTTAATGCTAAATTCAGATCTAGAAAAACAGTTTTGTTTACTATTTACTGGTGGCAACATTGCCCGGGTGGTATGACTGAAATGTCAATCTTTGATTTTGGCGGGAAGCTGACTTGACAGAAGCGAAAGACGCCGACTTCGAATTTAGGCTCCAAATTAGATTAGGCCATATTTTTAGTCTTTATGGAAATTATGTTCTCTCTTAAGTGAAATAAATGTGTTATTCGTTGATTCGTGTCTGCTTTGGTTTATCTCACTACAGTTCAGGTGTGGGGTATAACAAGAAATCGGTGAATAAGCCAGCAGCAGAAGAATGGACGGCAGAGCGTCATTAGGACACGATGGCGCGACGTGGTCTCCCAATCCCAAAATTCCCAATGTAGACCCTCGACGACGAAGTAATTTGGATGTGGAAGATCCGCAAGGTGATGTGAATACTGGTATTACAATTGATGACCTTGTTCACGCAACTGTTCGAGGTATTTTGTTGCATGATGAGCAGAGGGACGCTAGAACGAGGCCCCAACTGGTACGAAACCGTCAAGCTGCCGAGCAGCAAAACTATGATTATGTAGTAGAACATCGCCCTGGAAAGAAAATGGCTCATGTTGATGCCCTTAGTAGTGCTTAAATATTTTTGTATTGGAGGGAAACACTTTTGAACAGACTTTATCTATTAAACAATCCCAAGACAATGACATATCAAGATGGCGTCAGGCGATACGGACGCGGAATCTGAGTCGGATAAGAAAAGTAGTCGAAATAGTAGAAAAAATAGTGAAAAAAGTGTGAAAAGTGTTGGAACAAGTGAAGAAAAGGTTTTAGATGTTATAGAAAATGCAGAAAAGTCTTATGATCCCCCAGAATGTGCGTGCTGTGGGAAAACGAGAAGATCCTACGTATGTGTGAACTGTTTTGGTGTACATCATATCAGCTGTGTGACGCGCAACGGCAAATTTCAAAGATTAGACCAAAACAGAATAATTTGCTGTGATTTAACTCAAAGTGAGAGAGAAGAAGATACAGAAAATAACATCAGCATGTTACTCCTAGAAATCAAACTTTTGAAAAGGTTAGTCTCTGAAATGGAAGATAAAAACAATATACTAAAGGAAAACAATAGTTTGTTGATAGAAAGAACCTTATCTCTTCAACAAAAACTTGCCGAAAACCCGGCAAAAAACGATATAATCCAAACTGTAAACAATGCAAATGGCAACATTGTAAGGGATTCGCTGGCGCCAGCAGTTCTGTCGGGAAAGGAAACGACCACGATCACATCCCTAACTGGTCCGACCGACACACAAAATATAGGAGAAGAGAGCGCGACTTACTCCGGCTACTCCGATGCCTTAAAACGATCTACACCACCCGAAATCGTAATCACCGGAATGCGCGGTAATGGGACAGTTGGTGACGTTATTGACGTTGACAATCTACCACGCGTTGCTAGCTTTCGGCAAAACTACGTAAACAATGGAAACATAAACAGTAACACGAGTCAAACTGGGAGGCAATATGGAAACAAAAGGTTCAGTGGAATTAACTCAAATAATCGACACACAACTGGAAACAGGCGACAAAATTTGTCAAATTCTGCTCATCTGGGAAGATCTGGTCCACAAATTTTGCAAGAGTCTTATCATAGCTCTGCGACAGAAGCAGAGGAGCATGAAAAAGATGGTTTTAGGTACCCTAGAAGACGGCGAGGTATTCCAAAGAGGCTAGGACAAGCCCAGGTAGCCGAAGAAAACAAAAACAATGGTTTTGTTGGTGAAGAGAGGCGTCTCTGGTTGTACATAAACAGAGTGAAAAGGGCAGCAGATACGAATATGGTCTGTGACTATGTGAAAACAAGGATAGGTTTGGAGCATGCTATTCTCGTTAAAGAGATACCCTCACACCCGCAGCATCTTAAGAGGTTTCTAGTTATAGCCCCAATGTCCAAGAAGGATGAACTATATGACCCAAAATGTTGGCCCCAAAATGTTGGTATTAGGAGATTTCAATTTGAAAAACATAAAGACTTTTTATCAGAATCGAGGTTTTTTCAACAGAGTTAAGTGACATTCAACCTTCAAACAATAATGTTAATAATTATGTAAAAAATATGCCCAAGAATTGTAATTTTAGTTTGTTAAGTATAAATACACAATGTTTGAGAAATAAGCTCCTACAAATTGAGGCTAATAATTTTAACTACAACATACTATGTTTTAGCGAGCATTGGATGACAAGTCAGGAAATCAGCCAACTTAAAATTGCCAATTATACATTAAAGGCATGGTTTGCACGTAGGTACCATGGACATGGGGGTGTGGCTATTGCTGCACTCGATTCTTTCGCAGATCAATTCATTCCCAGGGATGACTTGCAAAGCATATCTGTGGAGATGGAGTGCGAAATATGCGCAGTGCAATCAAACAGTTTAAAAACTATAATATTTTCTCTATATCGTCCGCCTACAGGTAGTTTCAATATTTTTCTAGACATGTTGAAAAAAATGTTACAAAATGTTATTTTATTTTTTTTTTTTTTTTAGACAAAATGTATAAAACTCAAGAGACTAAACGTCTTCTTAAAGATTACACTAAACTTTATCGATCTGAACTCAAAAAAGCCAAAAAGGAGGCAAATGATAACTATCTAAAAAACAATAATTACAGTCCTAAATCAATTTGGGAAACAGTAAAACAAAATTCTAATTTGGGTAATAGGAAGTCAGATACAGTAACAAACTTGGACGCCGAAGAAGTCAATAACTTCTTCGTGGACGTTCCAAGAAATCTGGTCAATGGTCTGCCTGCAGCCAGTTTATCGGCAGAGCATTATATGAATGCATATACTGGTTTGAGACTACATAATATTAATAACTTGTCCTTCTCATTTAGTGAAGTATCTTATAACGAAGTTAGGGAGATTTTAAAAAATCTAAATAATAAAAACAGTCGTGATTACTATGGTCTAAACAGTAAAATGATCAAAATTATTTCAAATGAGATAGTGTTGCCACTTACAAAACTTATAAACATGTGCATTCGAGAGTCAAATTTTCCATCAGTTCTAAAAATAGCTAGGGTTGTTCCAGTCCATAAAAAGGGTCCCACAGACCAAGTTAATAACTACAGGCCAATCTCAATAGTCCCTATATTCGCAAAAATAATTGAAAAGGCTATAAAAAATCAAATTTCTACATTTTTTGAAAACAATAACCTATTCAACTCTAATCAATTCGGCTTCAGACGTTCTTACTCAACGGTTATGGCTATTAATAGGCTTATTGAGGTGGTAAATTCCGGTTATGAAAGTGGTGAATACATAGGAGCTTTGTTTTGTGACCTCAGCAAGGCTTTTGATTGTGTCTCTGTAATCAGCTTGGTTCTCATAGGTTGAGGAGAATTAAGAACATCACGAAAGCTTCGATAAAACTATATTTGTTATAATTTAATATTCGTATATGCTGGCCAAAATGCACAGTATGCAATCTTATATTAATTAAACAATAACCTGATTACCTAATGTAATAATAATCGTCAAAAAGCTGTGCTGGGCAATTGCAATATATTGTGTATTGCTTAACAAATTAAACATAGTTTACAGGATATGAAGTCAATACCCTTGTGACCTTATATGCCCAGTACACCTCCCTGGCGAAAAAAAATAAATATATATTGAGACAGCAATATATATTTTTTTATGATATATAGATAGATATAATTATAATACTTATAATATAGTTAGTATCATAATAAAGCTTAATCCTAATCATAATAAAGCTTAATCCTATTTTTATGTACTTCTACATTTCTATTATTTATTTTTAACACTACATTTGGATTTTTATTTTCTAATACCTCGTAAGGTCCTATATACAAAGCATCTAATTTACTATTCCTATTTTCGTTGAGAATCAACACTTTATCTCCCACGTTATACTCTACATTAATACATTTTTTATCGAAATTTATTTTCCGGTTTTGTTTGGATGTAATCAAATTATTTCTAGCATCATTACAAGCAGTTTGAAGTCTATATTTAAGCTCTTTAGGATAATCCTCAAAGTTATATAATGGATCTATGTTATTGGCAATATTTGATGGTATTTGGCTTTGTTTTCCAAACACAAGTTCATAAGGAGTATATTTGGTTTCGGTATGCACAGTGTTGTTATACGCAAAGCACCAATATGGTACCCACGTACTCCAACTATCTGCATGTTGTGACACTTGAATACGCAAATAAGCTCCTAAATGTTTGTGAGAGTTTTCCAAAGCTCCTAGAGTTTCATGGTGATAAGCTGTTGAATTTAAGGTATTAATTCCTAGCAATTTACATGATTCCTGAAACAGGTTTGCCAAAAATTCTTTTCCCTGATCTGTGACAATTTCTTGTGGAATTCCATACCGTAGTACAAAATTCTCCACAAAAGACTTAGCTACATCATAAGCTTCTTTCGTTTGTAATGGATAACATTCTATAAATTTGCTGAGTTCACACTGAATTGTTAATATATATGAATTGTTTTTAATGTCAGTCTTTATAGGTCCAACTAAATCAAGAAAAATTTTTTTGGAAAGCTGAAGTAGCTGTAGATGTTATTGTCATTGGCTGTTTGGTAGCTTTACTATATTTATATCTTTGACACTCATCGCACTTTTTGACAAACTGATCTACATCTCGCTTCAAACCTGACCAAAAATAAAACTTCTTAATATTGTTGTACATACGGTTAGTACCCGCATGTCCTCCTGTATAAAGGTTGTGAAAATCGTTTAGTATCAATTGTCTCGTTTCTTTGTCTTCAATACGTTTTATGTCCTTAATAATGCATATTTTAATACCGTTTTCTAATATTTCGTTTTTATATCGCGATATATCTTTAATAAATTGACTAGTCTGTATATTTTTTATTATACATATTTCTGCAATTTTATACCTTGTGCACACATTTCCAAGATTCCTCAACGATGTACCTAGGTCAAACGTCGATCGGTAATCTCGACAAAAATAAATTACTTGCAGTTTTTCGTCGTATATAAAATTTGCATAATTCATATTTTTACCATGGTTTATTTTATTTTTATATTTAATACATGCATCTTTTCCTATCGGCCGTAATTCTATACTATTATCAGGTCGTTTTAATATTTCTACAATTCCAGGGTGATCAAGCCTTTCATCCGTAGAATTTATTAAATCTTCCTGTTCTTTGATTTGTTGATTTTTTTCCTGTGCTCGCGTAATCACATTCACACTATTAATCATTCCCTCACTCATTTCTTTCAGTTCGTTCACATCGATTTTTATACGCGACAAAGCGTCAGCTGTAACATTATGTGTACCTTTTATGTAATTTACCGTAAAATCATATTCCTCTAAAACTAATCTAAATTTAGTTAATCTACTTGATGGGTTTGTCATGCTAAATAAATATACGAGTGGACGATGATCCGTAAGTATTTCAAATTTTCTGCCATACAGATACGGTCTAAAATGTTTTACACTCCAAACAACGGCTAGCAATTCTTTTTGGATGGTACAGTAATTCCTTTCGGCCTTATTTAAAACACGAGAAGCGTACGCTACTGGCTTGTCATTACCATTACATAGAACCGAACCAATAGCATAACCACTAGCATCTGTTTTAAGAATGAATGTATTATTTTCTGAAAAATTTGGATATTGTAATACAGGTGGATTTATAAGTGCCTTTTTTAAAATATCAAATGCTGTTTGACACTTGCCTGTCCAATGAAAGTTTATTCCTTTCCGCGATAATTCATTAAGAGGTTGAGCTATTTGTGCAAAATTACTTATAAATTTTCGATAATAATTTGCAAATGCAACGAACCGTTTAGCTTCATCAGCGTTTCTAGGTATTGGATATTTAGCTATCACTCTGGATTTTTCGGGATCTGGAGAAATTCCATCTGAAGAAATCACATGGCCTAAATATAAAATTTGTTTTTTAAGAAAATCACATTTATTAGGGTTTAATTTCAAATTTACTTCTCTAAGTCTTTGTAAAACTTTAACAAGATTTTTATTATGTTGTTGTAATGAGTTCCCGAATATTATTAGGTCGTCCAAATAAATAAAACAAGACTCATAATTTAACCCAGAAAATGCAACAGTCATGAGTCTAGAAAATGCACTTGGACTAATTTTTAAACCCATAGGTAACCTTCTCATTTGAAACTGACCCTCATTAGTAGTAAATGCTGTGTAAGGCCTACTATCTTTATGTAACTCGACTTGGTAGTATCCTTGAGATAAATCGAGATGAGAAAAGTACAATGCTCCTGATAGTGAGTCTAATATTTCAGAGATGCAAGGTAGAGGCATTTTTTCATCCTTTAATTGACGGTTTACGAGTCTGTAGTCAATAACGACTCTCCATTTCCTTTCGCCATTAGTAGCTTTTTTAGGTACGATTAAAAGGGGTGAAGACCATTCGCACTTAGCCTCTTCAATAATACCCTCGTCAAGCATTTTATGAACCTGCCTATGTATCTCTGACTTTTGAGCCTGGGGAAGCCTATAAGGTTTTACATAAACTGGAACCGCGTTTTCTTTGAGCTGTAGTCTCTGTTGGTAAAGATTAGTAACCGTAAGAGAATCGCCCTCTAAGTGAAAGACGTCTGCATATTTTGCGCATAGTTTTTCGATTGAAAGTTTTTCTTCGTTGTTTAGCGACGAAGTGTCTATTAGATCTAAGACTTTATCTACGCGTTCTACAGATAAATTATCGTTTTTGTTAAAGTTATAGATTTGATAATTGTCAATAGGTTCTAATCTAGGTGTGAAATTTTTAACCTTAATTTCGCGGTCATTTACATTCAGAAATCTCACGGCAATTCTTCCATTCTCCGGTCTCGCTATAACACCTGCAACGAACACACCCTCACACAACTCCTCAGAAGAAATAACACAGTCACTGGTACGATCGGCTAAGCAGTATTTTACTATTTCGCTTCTAGGTGGTATTGAAATATAATCATCGAAATTCGACATCATAGGTACCGATACCTTGTTATCGTTAACCCAAAAAGAAAATATTGATGTCTCGTAATTTATGCTTGCTCCGTATTTCGAAAAAAAAATCTGAACCTAGTACACCCTGTATACCTGAATTAAATTTATTAAGTACTAAATATTCGTGTTCAATTTCAATATTATTTAGCGAAAATCGAACATTTGTTGCGCCTAGGGAAAATGTAGAACCGCTTATACCCATTATTTTTACCTTTTTTTGATGTATCAACATATTCACCTTTTCTTAAGTAATCTGAAAAAAATACACTAATACTAGCTCCGGTGTCTATTAAAAATAGCATATCTTGCATTTCGTAATGCACCTGAATAAAATTCATACCATTTAAGCTTAAAACTACATGTTCTTCTAAATTTTTACACTTATTGTTAGGAACGAAAAAACCGCCTATTCTGCTCTATTCCGCTTATTCCCGGGTTTAAATTTGAATTTTCTGCGTACGGAATTTCGTTTGACATAAGGTTTGGATTGTTATAATTTGATCCACTTACGTCTGTAAAATAAGATCTCTGTTGACCCATATTACGATTTTGCTGATGGCCACGAAAATACGAACGACTTCCACGGGAGCCCCGACCTAGTCTACGGAAATTATTGTTATTAAAATTTCTCGGATTTATACTGCCCGACCTAGTATTATTATTAAAAGGTCTACCTCGATTGTTATTAAATCTATTTGAGAAACCTCTTCCACGACCACCGTAATTGTTAAATCTATTCGAATTATTATTATTCTGTCTCATATGAAATACAGACATACTAGAATTTGAGAACTTAAGTTTTTCTTCATCTTTTGCGCCTACTATAGCGTCTTTTAGTGTGGAATAGTCCCTAGCTTTTACTATTGTTCGCAGTTCAGTATTTTTTAGTCCATTGGAAAAGGCATTAATTGCAAGTTTTTCGTTGACATCTCTAAGAATTGTAATGTTTCTATCATTGCCATTTGCTTGAGCTATAGTTAAATTGAGAAATAATTCTTCTATCTGTTTTGCGTAGTCGTCAATTGTCTTCCCGTCTTGTCTAATATTATGTAATTCAGTTGCTAACGCAGCTGCAGATTTTTTTGTAAGTAAATGTGTTTTTATATCAGCTAGTAAGCGGTCAATTGTATTGTAAGTATTTTCTAGCCGTAGTTTTGCACTACGCGATAATCTAGTTTTCAGAACGTAATTTATTAAATGTGTTTTACCATCGTCATTCAGCAGTTCGCTATAAAGTTGAATAGAGTCAATTAGTTGATTAGTTGTATCCTCATTACCATCAATACACGGCAACAAGGATGCGGCTGTTCTCAAGTCAAATTTTTCAGTCATATTTAAACTTTTATCACCTTGTACAATGTCTAATACCTCTTCACTTTC
>MU188838.1:15530-26814 GCA_016904865.1 Pissodes strobi
ATGTTCGATTTCGTTTAAAATTGGTAAATGGGGGTTTTTGGGGACTCCCTCTCTCTCTCTCTCTCTTTCCCTCTATTACTCTCTCTCTTTTTGAAATCATATACAGGGTGGTAAAAGAATAAATTTTTCAAAAAATACAACTATTTTCGAATCTGTTCGGTACAGGAATATCATACATCCTTCTTGATGCGAAAATCGAACTCAGCGCACCCCAAAACCCCCCTAATGATATTAGAAATGAAAAATAACACCGCCCTACGAAATTCTCTATATCGTGCCGAAATCTGAAGAAAAAAGCTAGATTTTGAGTCAAAAATTACATTTTATCGAATAACTGCCTTATTTGAAATCGTATCGAAAAATGTTATAGAAACTTTTCGATAGACCTTGAGACGGCGCAGACAATGGCGCAAACCGATTTCAGATATCTCTTTTCGTTTTCGTAAAAATTGGTAAAATATAAAAAACACGTTTGGTCAATTTAAAAAAAAACGAAACGTCGTGCGATCAATCTGGATACAGCATATTATAGTACCCGACGAGACACATCTTTTTCCCATTTAAAGTTTCCTTCTAACTCTTATCGTTTTCGAATTATAGCCGATTTAATGAAAATCTCGCATTTTTTAAGGTATATACCCCCGTGAAATTTTCCGAAAAAAATTTTGACAAAAAAAAAATCCGTTTTTAAGACGGAAACGTTTAAAGTGGTCCATGTACATGTCGTTAACGTAAAAATAAATTTTCCGAATGCATATACAGGGTGTTAAAAAAATTATTTTTTGAAAAAAATTGCCTTTTTTTGAAAAAAAAAGACAATATATATATATTGTTTAAGTTCGACGACTCACATACGAGCTAGAGAGCGTCGAAATACACATTTTTAGTGCTATGTATTTTTGCCGTATCACTGCTAGTTTTCGAGCAACGACCGTTCTCGAATTTACCCGGCCTTTTTTTTTTTGAATTGCGACCGTTTTCGAACTCGTAGCTCGTTCTTGATGCGAAAATCGGATTCGCCGCACCCCAAAACCCCCCTGTATGATATTCGAAATAAAAAATAACATCCACCTACGAAATTCCCCATATCGTACCTAAATCTAAAGAAAAAAGCTAGATTTTGAGACAAAAATTACATTTTACCGAATAACTGCCTTATTTGAAATCCTATCGAAAAATTGTATAGAAACTTTTCGATAGACCTTGAGACGGCGCAGAAAATGGCGTAAACCGATTTCAGATATCTCTTTCCGTTTTTTTAAAAATGAGGAAAATATAAAAAACACGTTTGGTCAATTTAAAAAAAAAACGAAACGTCGTGCGATCAAACTAGATACAGCATATTATAGTACCCGACGAGACCCATCTCTTTCCCATTTAAAGTTTCCTTCTAACTCTTACCGTTTTCGAATTATAGCCGATTTAATGAAAATCTCGCATTTTTTAAGGTATACCCCCGTGAAATTTTCCGAAAAAAATTTTGACAAAAAAAATTCCGTTTTTAAGACGGAATCATTTAAAGTGGTCCATGTACATGTCGTTAACGTAAAAATAAATTTGCCGAATGCATATACAGGGTGTTCAAAAAATTATTTTTTGAAAAAAATTGCCTTTTTTTGAAAAAAAAAGACAATATATGTATTTTTTAAGTTTGACTACCCACATACGGGCTAAAGGTCGTCGAAATACACATTTTTAGTGGTATGTATTTTTGCCGTATCACTAGTAGTTTTCGAGCTACGACCGTTCTCGAATTTAAACGGCCATTTTCTCGAAAACTAAGAATATTGTGTTTTTTTCGTAAAGAACCTTTTTTGTAGGCCCTGAAGTCCTCTACCTATATGCCGAATTTCAAGTCGATCGGAAAAAAAAGTCGATAGGCTCCACCGATAGGTTCTAGATAGGTTCCGGCTCCTATAGGACAAAATGAAGGTTACGTCGATATAAAAATACGGTTTTTTCCGTTTGACGATATTCTTCTTTTTTCTACTGCAATCTACTCGTTAAAAAACGTGTTAAGCGATTTCCCCCCCTTCTCGATAAAATTTCGAAAAAAAAAGACGTGGGGGGGTGGAGAATAGTCGAGAACCTATGTCATTAGGCCCTGCTGGCAGGACCTGATTTCGTCAGAATTTCGATCAGAGCTACCGTTAAGGCAGAAATTGCGAAAAACTGCGCGATTTACATGGGGCCCCCCTAAAGACCCCTAAAACTCCCCCTTAGAAGCGAGCCCCGGCATCCCCGATTTAATTCCAGTTAGCCCATCACGTTGTACATCTACCATAAAAATATAGACCCTGTAGGTCATCTCCTTATACCGGAGCCTACCGGATAAAAAACGCGCAGACCGCCTGGGAGCCTATTTGCCGGCCGATTTAGGTGCCGATCTGGGGTTATTTTTCGAGGGACGAAAACAAACGACTGAAATAAAAAAAATTTTTATATCGAAAAATTTAAAAAAAATTAGGCTTCTACGGCGGAACCTATTAGAGATAGGTTCTCGCCGAGGTCGGATTCGAGTTTGGCATCGCCAAAAACCCCCCTACCCCGAATTTCAACCTTGCAGGTCAAAGGGCACCAAGAATCCCTATTTAGGAGCCCCTAGGAGACTTAGCGATTTCAAATTTTAGGTGGGGGTTCGGACCGATGCCCTTCACCCCCCTGCCGAATACGAACATGTTTGGTCGAAATTTAGGTCAAAAAGGGCCGGTACGAGCCGGATTTCCGGTAGGCTCTAAAAGGGGCAAAAAACCGTCTCCTAAATAGAAAATGACCTACGAAAGCGTTTTTCTCCAAAATAATATTTAGGGGTCCAAAACCACGATTTTCCACTTTCAAAACCGATGGGGCGAGCGTTCTCCTAATAGGAGCCGCAGATCAAAAATCGCGTAGAATACTTTTTTTTAAGTCTAATACGTGCGGGGGACAATTTGAGGGTCTCGTTTCGAATTTTTTTTTTCGACTTCATCCGGCTCCTACCGCGGAACCTATCGCACGTAGGTTCTCGCTCGGGTCAGATTCGAACTCAGCGTCACCAAAAACCCCCCTAACCCAAATTTCATCCATCTCCCTCTACGGGAACACAGGGCCCCTGAAATACGGGCCCCTAGGTTCCCAAAAATTTTTGCGTTTAAACGGTCCCCTTTTGACCTACCACACCGACTTTCGACGTTTTCCACCTCTTAAATCGATTTTTTTTTATCACGGGGCCTCCCCCCTAGGGGCTACAATTTTTTTAAGTCCATATTCGTTTTCCCCGACCCCGAAAACCCCCGGGACCCTATTTTAGCCTAAATCTGAGCTGTCTCGTGTTCGGTCTAGTACCAGCTCACGTTCCCTATTGAAGTCTCGTTTTTCCTCCGCCGGAGGTTTACTTTTCACTTTTCCGCCGGCGGAGGTAAAAGTGTTGTCATAGCAACATAGATACAATACAAACAGACAACAAAATAAGCGTCAACAACTCAAGATTTATTAAACTACAATTTGTATTTATCACTCAATTTGTGACTGCATTTCTAAAAATCACTAATTTAGGAACAAATTGGTTATTATTTAATCGAACTTACTCAATAACTGCTTATCAATACGGAATTAAAACGCAATCGGAGACGCAATCTTAAAAAAATAATTATTGTTGACAGTGTCCACTGACAGCTTTATGTTACATTACTATAGCAACAACCTGTGCCTATTCACCGACACCGGTCTAAGCCGCCTTGCGAACCCACTTATCTTTAATAATAATTATTATTACTATTAAAAAGAGACGTTTTTGCATTAATTTGTCGACATTTGAAGAAAAAACAGCATATTTTATTTGGAGGAAAAGTTACTTTTCATGGCTTGCTCTCTATTACCAGCCTCACTCCGTTCGGCTGTTAAACACGAGCGCGCCGTGAAAAGTATCACTTTTCCTCCATATAAAATAATATACTATTTTAACTTTTTCTGGATGCTTAATTATCACTGACGACTGACATTTACCGATGTTTCCATTGAAACCCCGTGGTGACTTAAGTAAATTAATATACGAAGGGCGTAGAAAACATATTAATAGTACGATTTTCAATCATCGATAGCGCGAAAACAGTTGAATGTAGGTATATGTTATATTAAATGAAATATACTCGAAATTTTACGTAGAATCAGAATATGTAACATTATATGGGACATTCCATTTAAAAAAGCGTAAGTTAGTCGTTTTTGACGGCTTTACGACGTTCGTTTGTTTTTTTCTGATATCAAATTCTAGCGCTTTGAGCGAAATCCTACAGCTTTCCGAATTTAAACGTTTTTCTAATTCTTCAAATAAAAAAGTTATCTATTGATCCAAATATAGTCAATAACCCTGTACATTAAAATCTAGACAAAAAATTATTCGTGTGTGTTTCAATTTAACAGCCATTTATATATCTCAAATGTTTTTATTGTCTTTCCTAAATTTACTGCAGTTTTATTTTACAAATCAACATAAATTTCATACAACCTAAGATTTCCTATCAGTGTTAATTAATAGGCAAATATTCATACGTCACAAAGAGCAAAGGAACCGACCGACGCGACAGTTGCTTCTTATCTTGCCAGTGTGTAAATATATCCGTATGGAACGGATTTAAAAACTGTTTGTAAAAATGTAGATAAATATTATACAGCCATCAAAATAGCTGAATTAAAATTAGCTGTTAAGATTTAAAAACATATTGGCAAAAATAAAGTTTTGATTGCTTTTACAATCTCCAGCTTTTCCTAGTTTTCCAATTTTTGTATTTAGGTTTTCTATTATGTTGTTTGAACACGTTTTTGCAATTCTCAACAATTAAAATAAAAACAATAATTTGAATTAAATATTACTAGTCTAGTCTAACCTTAGTCATTTTCCAACATTTGGACCTGAGTTTTCAAAAAAAAGACTACCAGTATAATTGTTTTTTTTTACGAAAGGTACGTTTGTTCGAAACTACACCCGGTAGTAAGCAGATTTAGACTAAACGATATTACAAAACGTATTTATTTAACCAGGTATCTATGTTGCAATGCCCCAGTGGCTTCAGGAATTTCTGGTCGGTAGCAAAGGCAGTAAGTAATAACTTTACAAAAAAATCTCTTCCACCTTTGACGGACGATCGCGGCGTCACGGCGGCGACTACAGCAAAGGAAAAAAGCAAACATGCTCGCCGAAATGTTTTCATCCCACTCTACCTTAAACGTGCCCCAAGGCAAGACTCTCCCCATCATATCCAACATCAACACTACCAGGATAGAAGTTAAGTTTCACCACCGTGACATTCGTAAAATCCTCAAAAAACTAGATATGCAAAAGGCATCAGGGTCTGATCGAATACCTGCTATCGTGTTAAAGAACTACGCCAACAAACTTACACCAATTTTTTTCCAGACTTCTTTCTCTTTCTAACTGAAAAGGGATTTACCCATCTTCTTGGAGAGTCGCTCGAGTGCAACCTGTTCCAAAAAAGGCATGAAAACCACGCCCTCATACTATCGCCCAATTACCTTGCTTCCAATAATCTCCAAAGTCATGAAACGTGTAGTCAATCAGCAACTACTCAAGTACCTCGAGAACAATAGAATAATTAGCGATAACCAATACGGCTTCCGCAAAGAGAGATCGACAGGAGACATACATGTCACTCATATAAGGAGTAGGGCAATTGAGAACTACGGAGAATCTTGAGCGATTGCGTTGGATATTTTGAAGGCATTTGACAAAGTTTGACATGACAGATTGCTCAAGAAACTGCTGTCCTTCGGACTGCCAGGGTCTCTCTACAGTTGACTTGCCAGCTTCCTGAAGTACCGATCTCTGCACGTTGCAGTTGATGGACACATCTTAGACACATTCACCATTAATGCGGGAGTGTCTCAGGGGTGCAATATTTTCACCAACTCTGTTCCTCATCAATACTAATGACCTGCTGACCGAAATCAATAATCCTGTTTACAGTTTTGCAGATGACAGTACCCTTGTCTCCCAATTTAGATCAGAAAAACCTTTGCAAGCGACCGAAATTTCTCACCGCAGACAGGTGCAGATAACAACAATTAATCAAGATCCGGAGAAAGTTCGAACCGCGGGCGACAGCAATTTGGTCCAGTTTAATGCAGCAAAAACCCAAGCAGCTACGTTTACCAATAAAGCCAATACGGCGGGCCCTGACATCATAATGACAGGATCGACCATTCCTTCTTTCTCGTCATTTGGACTACTGGGTGTCTCGGTCAACAGCAATATGTCCTGACATGGCCACATTGCTAACATCGCAAAATCAAACTCGCAGAAACTTGGTGCGCTATTTCGCAACAAAAACTGTATACACCGCGGCAGATGTTCTTGCTCTACAAAGCGCAAATAAGACCGTACTTAGAATATTGCTCACACATCGGGGGTGTCGCACTTAAGCACACCCTAAAGCTGCCGGATTCCATTCAGAAGAGAGCTGTGAGTCTTGTCGGTGACCCGAATTTGACCCGGGATCTGGATAGTCTGAAGCCGAGATCTTTGTTTTACAGATATTTTCACGGCAGATGTTCCCAGGATTAATCCCGCCTATCAGACACTCGCGACAGGCATCAAGAACGCACCCGTTCGTTGTACAGGGTGGCTCGAATTCGTGTCTATGTATGGGGAATTCGAAAACCGTAAGAGATACAGTGTCGGTCAAATTAAGGCAAAATTGCGCATTTAGGTGCCTAACAATATGCCGTTTAGAAAGTGTTAAAATTCCGACTATTTACGGAGATATCCGGAAAAAACCGAAATTTTTAAAAATCGTTTTATTTTTTTCCTGGGCTTATTTAAAAACGGATTTCAAATCTAATTGCACTTTTGCATTGCCACTTTTTCCGCTCTATCTAATGATGATATCGAGTTTGAAATCCGACGTTTCGTCTTCAAGGGATCATTATCAACTTTCTTTTTTTAAATACGAACTTTAATTTTTTTTATCGTTTTTCAGATGGTATTGGCGTTATTAATATGAGTATGTGTTTTCATTTATTTATTTTTTTTTTAATTTTTATTATTTTTATTTTATATATTTTGCTTTGGCGTGATTTCATATAATTTAATTTAATATTCTCGTTAGAAATAATTTTACTATTTTTTATTTTTAATACGCTCCAATTTTCCACTTAATACAAAAAACAAAATAAAATATTTTTATAGAATATAAATATTTCAAAAGTACCTACCTTAAAATGTTTAAAATTACGCCCGAGCAAAATATATAATTAAAAAAATAAAAATTGAAATAAAAAAAATACAAAAAAAAAATGGTAAAAAGACATAATCATATTAATAACGCCAATACCATCTGAAAAACGATAAAAAAATTAAAGTCCGTATTTAAAAAAAGAAAGTTAATGATGATCCCTTGAATCTCGGCAAATGGGACGGAAATGTGTAAACCGATTCTAGCCGCTAGGGCGGTTATATACAATTTTGCCATTTAAAATCGTTTTAAACGGATTTTAGACGATAAAAAAGCATATTTTAAATTAAACGAACCGTCAAAAGTATTATTTATTAATTATTATATTCGCAGTGTATTTGGATCCTTAGCACAGCTTATTTTTAATGGAAGGTTGAATTTAAAATGAATTTTCGCTTCACAATCCACGACAAATTCGTCCGAAGCCACGACTATCGTCCTAAAAAAGTCCGAATTTTCGGATTTTTATACAATTTTGCCATTTAAAATCGTTTTTAAACAGATTTTAGACGATAAAAACCATATTACTATTTTAAAGTAAACAAACTGTCAAAAGTATTATTTAGATGCCTAGACGTTTAAAACAATATTGAGTCATAACCTTCTTCTAAAATTTGCAAAATTTGGTTATTGACTTTCCCAAATCAAAGGATGTCGGCCCAAGATGACTAGCTGGTAGTGAATAAGCTGTGTCCCTATGTTGATGTTATTATGTTGTTATTGGTGGCATTAGATTTTCGTGTCGAATTTGTGCAGTGAATTAATCCACTCCGAAGCTGCCAGTAAGTATTATTAAAGAATCCTAACTAATATGCAAATGTGTTTATTTGTTTGTTTGTTTCTTACGCTTTCACGTATAACCTGTGCCGATCATAATGAAATTTTGTACAGATATTTTGAAGAGTATAGTAAAGAACATGATTTTTACGATTAGTTTTAATCCTATTTTTTATTTTCTTGAGGTTATATTTGTAAAAAGATTTTTTCTTGATTTTGGGCATGCCTTGGGTTAGTTTTGGTTAGTTTTTGTTCGTTGCGCTCCTGTAGCGAGCGAAGCGTGAAGGGTAATATTAGACATTTTAATGTAAACGTTAGAAATGTAACGCACGTCAGGCGGTATCTCTGACGGGAATACACGTAGGCTGTCTGTAACCGTTAGTGTAAAACGTGTTCTTTCTAACGCCGGGCAACCAATTCCAAATAAGAGGTTGCCTATATTCTGGCGTCACGCGGCCTAAGGTGGCATTAGATTTTCATGTCGATATAGGATATGTTTACACATCAGTGTCTCGAGTACTAGCAGAGTCGCTTAATTTTCTTTTGTCCTAATACTTGGTCATTGCTCCATTTCTTTCTAAAACCTCATTTAGCCGTCTAGGTGTTGAATAATACAAATTTCTGATTAAATGAGGATCGTTGCTCAATTCGTCCCAGGATTCTTCTATAAAAGCTATGAGATCTTGTCTGTCGTTTGGTCTGAAATGTGTGATATATTTTTTTTGGTCATTAAACCCCACTCGTTTTCATAATATTTAAGTCAGGGCTTCTTGAGGGCCATAACATAGTTTATAGTTTCTTTCTTGATATAAGCAGGTACAATAATTTAATATCTTTTTTGAAAGGAAAATCGGAAGGTTATAAGGCGAAGAAATCTAAAGTTTTTTCCAAAGAAAATGTTAAAATTTTTTTAACAAGGGCCAACGATGACGATTTTTGCTCATGAAAGTCACACTAATCATTGGAATGGCAGGAGGGTATAGGAGAGACGAGCTGTGTCGGATGACTATTGAAGACGTCACAGACAAAGATGACATTTACTTAATTAAAATAGAGTCTTCCCTTGAGGATCTATGGTAGAATTTGATGGAAACATTTCGGCAAGAATGTTCGCTTTTTCTTTGGCCGTTTCCGTTATCAAGCCATCATCTTTGGTCAGTGGTGGAATTTACTTCTTTGAGAAATCCTGATTGACAACGTTGGCAACTGACCAAAAGGGTCTTGATCCGTTAGGACACTTAGGACAGTTGAGAAGCGTATTCTTGATCTGCTCGTTATATCCCTCCTTGGTCTCGTCAATGGTCCGCTTACACTGGTTTCTAGTCGTGATGAATATACTTCGATTTTCGGCTGTCGGATGTCGGTGCCAATTGTGGTAGGCGGCATTTTTAGCATTGATCGTTCTTGAGCAGTTTTTCGCAAACCATGGGTTACTGTTTGAGATACGTTTCATAGAAGAGGGCATGAAAGCTTCCATGCCAGCTAGGATAACTTGAGTTATCTCATCAGCAGATTCAGAGGTGTTTTGATTCCTAAAGTAGACATCTTCCCAAGGAAAAGAAAGATAAAACTCGCGGAAAACACGCCCGCCACTTTGCAGATTTGTAGTACCAAACCTTGCGGGGTACCTGTGGTTCTTGTGTTTTGATAAGTAGCAAGTTCACAAGTTGCGGAGATTGTGGTCAGATGAGCCCAATGGACGTTGGACAGTTACGTTGTAGAGGTCAGGATTAGTTGTTACGATCGAATTAATTATAATAAGTCAGATTTTTGAATCTTTGCCACAAAATATATTTGCGCTGACGAACCGGTTAGCTGTCGGCATCTCACATTACTACTCTGAAAGTAAACGTACTGTAAAAAATTCCGACGTTACAACACTTTAAGGGGGTAAATTTGAATAGTCCGGATGTGCCTATATGTCCAAACTGTCCTATTCTACACTACAGCATATCGTTGGCGTTTAACTTGTATACTTGCTATAAAACCTAACGTACATCACTATAAACATTTATTACACCTCAAAATAGCTTTTTTTTTTAAATGTGTGAGAATCGACGCCAATGAAATTGTTCTGCATTATATGTCACCGTTAGCTGTGATTAAGATAAATGATTATCGTTTTTCACGTTATTTTTTTTAAGTAGGTAGGTAAAATTAATCTAACAATATATGATTTGCCGATAAGATAATGGCTCAGTAATTAGCATGTTTCTAATTTACCTTGATATTCGAAGAATAGGTACTTGGAATAGCCGGCCATAGTGAAATAAGTGATTTTAGGCGATATTAGTAACAAACAAAGTCTGGCGATTAAAAGTGATCATGTCGAAAACATTAGTGGAAGTTTTTTTAAATGAAACAAAAAACCGTACCAGGCCGCATATGTAAGTGCAATAGTAAACTTATTAACACCTAATTTTGTAGTTCTATAAGTCAGTTATTATATAGTGTATTGGATTTTCTTCTGATTGGAGAACTTACATCACAAAAAGTTGTCGATAATGTTTAACTCACCTTAAAGAACTAAAGAGCATATTATGCAATGAGCATTTAATGATGGCTATTAAGACACGAGCCGTAGACGATTGTCGTAACGAATGAGGGTCTTAAGTCTTAATAGCCATTATATATGAGTTGCATACACTTTTTTCTACGACCATTCATAATAATGAAAAATAATCTGTAATTTTTAAAATTTACGAAGTAAATTGTCTATGAGCTGTCAAAATTGATAAATTTTATATCTGTCATTATCATGACTGTCTTTGATATTGACCGAATAGCACTGTGCTGTTAAATTTTGATTGGTTATAATCCAGTTTAATAATGAAACGTCAGTGTCAAAATGAGCTTCATTATAATATTGGTAGTAAATGTCTAATAAATCAATTAAAGTATAGGAGTAGAAATAGTACATTATGCAACGAGCATTTAATAGTGACTATTAAGACATGGGCATGAGAATTACGATACGCGCCGTAGGCGAGTATCGTAACAAATATGAGGTTCTTAATAGCCATTAAATAGGAGTTTCATACACTATTTTTTCTACGACCAGTCATAATAACGAAAAATAATCGTTCAACTTAAAATAAGTAATTGTCTCTGAAATGTCAAAATTAATACATTTTTTAACTGTCCTGATCATGGCTGCTTTGGTATTGACCGAATAGCACTGTGCTGTTGAATTTTGATTGGTTATGACCCAGTTTAATAATGAAACGCCAGTGTCAAAATGAGCTTCATTATAATATTGGTAGTAAATGTATAATAAA
>MU188838.1:35364-58055 GCA_016904865.1 Pissodes strobi
TGTTCAGGAGGGCAACTTTTGAGCTCTTAATTGTTTCTTGTAAGTTTCGATTTGACAGTATGAGTAGTTTTTTTTTTAAATGAAAAAATAAACGGAACTGGCGCTATTACTCGGCCCAGAAATCGAGTTAAGTAAGTGGAGGGTAGCTTTGTCCCTCATAAAAGGTTTTTTAAAATTTGAATCCTTAAAATATTTTTATCGCGGCTGGTTTCTTATGGTCATACATAATACTCTTGTTTGAGCAGTGTATACACAATATCGACTAGTTCGGGTATTTCCGTCAATTTGGTCTGCTAGCTTGGGCTGCCATCTTCACACAGGTGTAAATATTTTGTTTGATTTTATGGGTGTAAGCACTGTTGTTGAAGTAAAGCACTGTTATTCAAAATAATTTCAACCAGAGTGAAATCGATGTTTTTTCGAAAAAATCAACTTTTGAACCAAATGATGATGATGATTATTATTATTATTATTATTATTATTATTATTATTATTATTATTATCATTATTATCATTATTATTATTATTATTATTATTATTATTTTTTTTTATTATTATTATTATTTTTAGAGAAATTCGATTACTAAAGATTGGAATGCGGGAGTTGGAGATGTAAGAGTATTTTGCTTCGGCATTAAGAATTTAGATCCGCCTAGCGCCCAGAGATGCCGCTGTATGTACCGATTTGAGCTTTTATTGGTGATACAATTAGCATTATAAGATCTTTTACACACATAGAGCACTATATAAAAATCGGCCTCTCCTATTGGTCGATCAGCATGGCCCTCCGCTCGCTTCGCTCGCTACGGGGGCTCAAGAAAAGGAAACTAACCAGGTGCTAACCCAAACTAACCCAAGACATACCCAAAATCAAGAAAAAAACTGTTTAGAAACATAATTAAAAAAAAGCAACGGGGTTTGAACCCAGGCCGTCCAGGTGAGACCCAACGATCTAAACCTCTACACCACGAGAGCTGTTGAAATCGACCATTAGGAGAGATCAATTTTTACATGGTGCACTATTTGTGTAAAGGATCTTAAAATGCATATAAATATCATTAGACCTTAGTGTAACGGGCTACGATTACATACGATGACCTATAAGCAAGTTCATTTTTCTGGACGAAATGGCGAAGGATCCAAATAAAAAAATTGACGTAAGACGACCATAGATTAACATATTTCTGGAAGGAAAATAATCAAACATCATATTATTTATTAAAATAGACTACAAAAATTATAGAAACATCCCAATAGTACTAGTATTGGAAAAGCATGGAACCCAATCCATTAAACTAGGCATTCTAAAGCAAATATTTCATATTAATGTCTATTTAAATATCAAATGCACAGGCCTTCTTGTGAATGGTTAACTTTACACACACGATATACCGTTCCAGATAGAACTACAAAGCTTCGTTCTATATTGGTGATTGCCCCTTGGTTTTATCTTATTGGGCTGCTTCTAAATGGAGAAGAAGGAACCTTTTATCTAATCCCTTAGCTTGTTTTCATTCTCTCAGTTCGATAACGTACCTTCGACTTCGCTAATTATGTTTCGTAATTGCTGATTCGAGATATTTTGGGAATCTAGAAAGTAATTTCGCTTTCTTGGAGGGCTGTGTCTAGAAGAAAACACTAGTGATAGATTGGGTACAGATTAGTTGGAATGTAGTGCGGTTGTATTGTAAGATTATTTACGGATATCTAGCACTGAAATTATATCTTACTTTTTGTACACGATGGTCATTCTGTGGGAATTTTCTCGTTGATTTATACTTGATAATATATTGCTTTGCTTAGGTGATTACGGAATATTTTCATTTTGGGAATGAAACATTGACGTTTGTTAGAAGTATGACATGTCACTTCGGATTTGGACCATAGACTCATAGACGATCGGTGGAAGCCGCGTCGGATCCGTCCGTCGATATCGACTCGAGAACCATTCTAATTCGCGTTGCATTTACTGTAGGATTTAGCTATCATACGCTTGAATTTGCTGATTGTATTCGATGGTATCAATGTTTAGCACTCTAGGCTTGTAGATTGACAGAGTACTCCGCTGATTATTTGATATTAAAGTTCGATAATATTTCAGCTCGGAGTAGATCCTGTCCTACGCCAAGGAAATTGTTCTATGTTTCATAAGTCTGTGGTGGTAATTTTGGAGGTATAAGTGACAGCTTTCTGGACAAGCGCGGGGTCTTCACGGTCGACACGATTGCCAAGTTAATGCCTTATTTGGCATAACGCTATTAGTGGCGCGTGTTGATTGTAATTTTAGACTGCCGCAAAACGCGTAGGTTATATATTCCCACTAAGCATTTAAAAGTAGGTTTTGATTCAAATCATTTCGATAGTGAGTCGATTTATCGCTTGATTTGGCGAATCCGGTAGTATGACATCATAACTTTCTAGTACTTTGTCACAAATAGGGACGCTGCTGGCAACATAGTATGTTGGGCCGCGCGATGATGATTCTGCTAACCTCGTCATTCTCAGTGCAAGCCAATTTAGTCTTTATGTGATCTTGAAGGAACCAGTAGGTTTCAGTGCCTGCTCTCGAAATTGGGAATTTTCTTTGAGATACTGATATTTAGTGTGAAATATACAGTGCCCTAGTTAGGGGATTATTCAACGAAGCCCTTGAGCAGGATTGTGGTCGTCGATGGTTTGTCGTCTGATGGATGATTGTAGATGAAGGAAGATTTGTAGATTCGACCACCTGCACCCACGTTTGAGGATTTGACTTTCGAGAGCTGCCACACGCTTGAACCCCGTTTAACATCTAAAGGTATGTTGTTTGAGTAATTTTGATACAGATATTGTTTTGATCTGTTATTTATTGAGGTTCCGTACCTGTTTCCTTCATATTTTGGTTTGATCGCCGTTCTAATTTGCCCTATTTGTTTCAGGGGTTTTTATTCCTGGATTTTTGGTTTTTATGGGCCTTCCATTGTCCTCTTACATTCCGGTTTCCTTCCTGTGTTTCCAGACTGCATACTGAGACTCCTCCGAACTACACGTGGTTTCGGAGTAACCATCAAGTTAACTGCGTGACTCGCTGTCTGATCCAAGCCTCAACTCTTACGGAGTGTGTCTTTTCGAC
The DNA here is from genome assembly GCA_016904865.1 of Pissodes strobi. Classification (NCBI taxonomy): domain Eukaryota; kingdom Metazoa; phylum Arthropoda; class Insecta; order Coleoptera; family Curculionidae; genus Pissodes; species Pissodes strobi. Next base: position 38,477 of record MU188838.1, read on the forward strand.
CTTGACGCGCTCTCCAGTGATTTGACGAACACCTGGATCCTGGATGAACTCACTGGTGGCTTGATAACGTATCAGATAAGTCTTATTTTAAGATATTATCTAGTGTATTTTGGAACTTTTATTTTATTTCATTTTATTATTGTGTTTTATTTGATTGGTGATTTAGGGCTACTTAAATTAATGTGTCGGTGAATTTGTTTAATGAAGGTGATTAAGGGTTTTGCTTGATTTAAAATATAGCGACCTTCAAGTTATTTGGGAGTAACGGATTATTCTCAATAGTTAGCCTAGCTATACTGGATTATCCAGCTAATCCGGATAGTATTGGCGTGTTATTAATTAATTTCAGCGTAGTCTTGATTGCGTGTTTTACTTCTTTTCAGCGTAGTCTTGATTGCGTGTTTTATATTTTCCAGCGTTGTATGATATAAATATGTTTGGAACTGAATAGCATATCGATGCGTACCTATGTAGGTTTATCTTTGGTACCGATACTAATTAATAGGTCGATATTGTACTTACATTAATGAAGGTTATGTTTGTTTCTTTTTTAAAATTTGGGTTAGTTTTGTTTGGTTGCGTCTCGGAGCGAGCGAAGCCATGCGTGAAGTTAACTGTACTCTTTTAAATTAAACGTAGTGGGAACTGAGAATTGGCAACGTTGCCTTCCGCTGATTTATATTTTGTGGGCGTGGTTGTTTAAGGTCTAGTTATAAGTACCGTGTATTGGAATGCCAAAGGCAGTGGCTTGGAATGTTAATATAATAAGAATTAAATTGTTCATAGTGTAGTATAACATACCCGGGCCTGCTCAACATGGTTGAATGATATAAGTTGTGCTTTGTCTTTATTTTGCCAATGGCCGTCAAAAGACATTTAAAAAAAATAGATTAAAAAGAAAATCAATAGCTACGTTGTGTTATTATTATATCTTGCACAATTTTACTTACTCCGAATGCGTGCGACGGTAACAAAATTAGGGAAATTTAAATTAAACCACAGTTAACCTAATTTATTAGAGAAAACGTGCTAAATTATTAGAGAAAAACATGCCGGACTCAGCCTGGAACTCACGAGGGGAAAGAATACGGCAGAGAAACCCTCGATCTAAATTCCTAAACCCAATTATACTGTATAACCTTTATTAGTATAATAATTAATTAAATTACTGTCTCCCGCGCCACAATTAGTAGTTCCACACTCGTAATAGTACATTTAAATCTGAAGAGATAGCTCTCCAGCCGGGAATCGAACCCGAGTTTCCCGCGTGTCAGGCGGATGTGATAACTACTACACTACCAAAGAGGGGTGTTAGTTAGCCAGACGCTGCTACTGAAGAGGGGTGTTAGTTAGCCACACGCCGCTGGCAGGTAGTGAGGTCCTGGTTAGGGAAGCTACTCAGCTAAAGTTGAAACTAGGGCCAATATCTCTAATCCAATAATATACAATACCTTCATTTATAACTAGGATATTCACCCGCCAGGGTAGGAAAATGTTCGTAATTTCACAAAAGCTCTTACTTGCAATCACAGTCATACTGAAACTAAAATTCCAACACGAAAAGGCAGCAAACAATTAATTTTTGTTTTCATTTAAAGCAGTGTTATTCACAGGATAAAACGATTTCATTAAATATGTACACATCAAAATATGAACTATCCATGAGAATAAAAGAAAACTTGTGCAAATTATGTTAATAACAATATTATAAATTTCATTGTACTGACCTGTATGACATGTTACAAACACAGCAGCAAAACAATTCACCAAAGAAACCGTACACTGCGCCGGCTTTTGACTATCTCCCTTCGTTCTCGAGCAATCCGCTTTGGGATCACTCGAAAAAAAACCTGCCAAAACCCGACTTCAATTTATGACTTGTTTTTCTCTTTTTCTTTCTTTACATATATATAGGGTGTCCCAAAACTGAATGTATAAGGTCTAATGAAATAATATTTTAAATAGGCGGGTTACCTCAATAGATTTGGAAACATTATGAAAAGGCTTTGAAAAAATTGAAAAATGTCGTCTCTATTTTAAAGTCTTTCCATTTTCTTTTTTCAGTTTCGGTCCAGATTACTATGCAAAACTGGCAGGAAAGCCGTCAGGAGGAGGAAAAAATCTGCCATCCGAGGTAAGTTTTGACAACCATATAAATCAACTGGAAGGATTTTCAACATATTCTAGCTTACCCAGAAGTATATACTCCCCCAAAAATTCCACTAGAAATTTCGTACAGAATCCGTTGCTTTATTTTCCAGAGAGCAATAGAAATTAATAAACATGTCACACATAAGTAATAAGATAATAGTACAATTAATTATTTATATAAAAAAAAGAGAGGGAGAATAATTATCTTTATTAAAATTTGCCTGTAGTTTGCTAGAGTAAAATTATGTTGGATGAGGAATGCTAACAAAATATAATCGACTTTATTATTTTTCTAATAATAGTAATATCGATACGGTTGAAAACAATATATTTGTCGTAGGAAGATAAAACACTTTTTGAATTCAATATATTTTACTGGACAGTAAAGTTATAAAAATAAGTGTACTCTAAAATGACTTGAGTTTAGAACTGCAAAGTATATTACTTGAATATCAGTAGTAGGCAGGGTGGGGTACTGTGACCAAATAAGCCCTTTTTGGTACTCTCGATGGCACCTTTACCATTAGCCGAAGAATTCGATGGAACTCAATTAGCAAAATAAATAATCGGCTGTAGTCAGAGGCTGCTGCTGACTTCACCCTGATCATGTAAGGTAGTCATGTTCAAAAGGGCATTAGGGTAGTTTTAGGAGTAGTTTGGGTTAAATAATGTAGTATAACATACCAGGGTCTGTTCAACATAGTTGAATGAGATAAGTTGTGCTTTGTCTTTATTTGGTCAATCAGCGTCTTAATAGATTAAAAAGAAGACCAATACCTACGTTGTGTTATTATTATATCTTGCACAATTTTACTTACTCCGAATGCGTTCGACGATAACAACATTAGGGAAAGGTGCATCATGTAAATTAAAACCCAGAGTCCTAATACACCTAAATTATTAGAGAAAACGTGCCAAATTATTAGAGAAAAACGTGCCGGACTCAGCCTGGAATTCACGAGGGGAAAGAATATGACAGAGAAACCCTCGATCTAAATTCCTAACCGAATCATGCTGTATAAGATTTATTAGTAAAATTAAAAATAAATTACTGTCTCCCGTGCCACAATTCGTAGTTCCACACTTGTAATAATACATTTAAAACTGAAGGGGTTGTTGTTAGTTAGCCAGACGCCGCTGGAAGGTACTGAGGTCCTGGATTACGGAGGCTACCCAGCTATTTGGTTGTAATTTGGACCAATATCTCTAGAATGATCATTACATTTATAACTAGGATACTCTCCCAGCAGGGTAGGAAATGGTTGGTAGATTCATCAAGGCCCTTGCATACACTCCCAGTCATACTAAAATTAAAATCCTAGCACGAAAAGACAGCAAATAATACATTTTCTGTTTTCATTTAAAGCAGTGTTGTTCACAGCATAAAACGATTTCATTAAGTATGTACACATGTTATGCTATCAAATATGAATTATCCCTGAGAATAAAAGATTTACATGTACAAATTATGTTAATAACAATATTATAAATTTTACTGACTTGTAATATCATGTTATAGCACAAAAGCAAAAACCATTCACGAAAATCACCCGTACACTGCGCTGGTCTTCGGTTCCCTGTCGCCTTTCTCGAACGATCCGCTTTAGGATCCCATAAAAACCCTCGCAAAACCCAACTTCAATTTATGATAATATTTATTCAAGAGCTTTTAGACAAGCATTTGAGACGCTTGCCATCGAGGATTTAAAGATGGCCCTAGTAGCCCAGATATCCATTAGACAGATAGCATGCTGACTTGCACTTCGTATTTCACGTAGAATTTAGTTCAATCGATCACCACCCATGTTCTAGAGATGGCGCTCCGGTAGACAGATAAAATGCTGGCATATTTGACGTAGTTTAGTTCCGGTTTCTAAAATATTTAGTGGAACCTTATGAATTCCTCATGTGCTTAAGTTAAGGTGTCCACTGTTTCTATTTTTTTTTCGCTTATTTGTACGCGATGTAAATTTCTGTTCTGCTAATTCCTGTTGGGATTTCTAAAAATAAGTATATAGTAGGATTGAAATGAACACCGATTTCACCCTTTTATGTACCTACTGTGTTTTCTGCCTTTTCTTCAAATCCTGCTCATTTTCTAAAACCATGTTCGCAGTACTAGTGTGCTGACACCCTATTTTGATGAAAATAATTTACCTAGACACCATGGGCAGCAACCCTTATTTCTCCACCTAGTAGTTAGTAACTTCATTCCTCTTTTCTGTGCTGACATGTAACCTTAATTATAATGAAAGGAGCATAGGTCAAACCACTTTCCGTTTTCAAATACTTATTTAATACGGATTCAAGGGAGCACACAGTTTAAAGGGAGCATTTTTATATTAATTCAGTGGTTGACCCCAATATGTTCAGGAAATTTCTGTTATGACCTAGTTATTTTAAGAGTTCACCAGACAATCAGATGTGACCATAATGAGAAGAAACTAATTCGCATTATTAACGTTTATCCCGCTGTTATCTATTTTTTCTGACTTTCTAAAACTTCATACCGGTAAAATGACATTAAAACCTAAAAGGAAATAAAATCCAAATTTAGTCTGTTTAATAACACCCAAATTCTTCTTCTTCTTCCCACGCCCTCTCCTCACGAAGGTTGGCGATCCATTTGGCTAACATTGTCCTGGATACAGCAGCTGTGAATATCTCAGTCGAAGAGCACCCGAACCATCTTCTAAGGCCCTTCAACCAGGAGTTCTGACGTCTTCCAACAGATCTTCTTCCATGAATCTTTCCTTCAATTATCAGCCTCAGTAATTCGTATTTTTCGCCTCTCATGATATGGCCTATGTATCTTGTTTTTCTCTCTTTAATGATGGTTAATAACTCTTTTAACTTTTTCATTCGTCTTAATACCTCTTCGGTGAATCCATGAGATACGAAGCATGCGGCGATATACATATATCTCAAAAGCCTCGATCCTTCTCCCAGTTATCGGAGCGAGGCACAATTAAATAACAACGGTGATAGGGGGTCTCCTTGCCTGAGTCCTGATGTTACACTGAATGGCGTTGATGTTCTATTTCCTAACCTTACCTGTGCATATGAGTTTGTTACGCGCAATTGTGTTATCTCCACTAATTTCCTTGGTATGCCCATCTCCAACATTGCCAGCCAAACCTGCTTCATTTTAATCCACGAAGATTTGGTGAACATCCCGGTTGAACTCTCAGTTTTTTCTAATATTTGTCTGTTCGAAAATATTTGATCTGATATGTGCCTTGGAGAAAATGATCAATTTGGTCTTGGAAATGTTCATGTGTAGTCTGAATCGTTCACTGTGTTGTGTAATCTGGTCCATCATTGTAGTCTGATTTGTTATCGACTAGGACCACATTGTCCTCTGCGTATCTTATATTAGTGATGCGGAGTCGATTCACTTTAATACCTCCCATATCTTCCAATAGAGCCTCTCTGAAAAGGGCTTCCGAGTAAATGTTAAACAGGAGCGGAGACAAAATGCACCCCTGCCGTACTCCCTTCCTTATTGGCACGGCATCCGAAGTACCCCTATCTACTCTCGCCTCCGCAGTTTGGTTCCAGTAGAGCTGTGCTATGATTGTAATGTATCTCTTGTCAATCCCGGTTGCTGATAATATATCTAGCATCTTCCGATGCCTGACGCAATCAAATGCTTTACGATAGTCAATGAAACAAGCATATACATCTATGTTCATGTCCCTACAGAGAAAAGAGAGCTTCTCGAGTGAGTCCACTCTGAAATCCGAATTGAGTGTCACTTATTTGTTCCTCGCATTTCTTATCAATCTGTGTACCGATTATTCTTAGGAATACTTTGAGGACGTGGAACATCAGACTAATCATGCGGTAGTCATCACACTGAGAGGAGTTTGAGCCATTCGGAAGGGATTTTTCCTGCACTTCAGATGGTGTTGAATAGATCAATTATAAGCTCTAGGCCTTTGCCTTCTTGGTTTGCGATAATTTTGAGCAACTCTGCATCTACTTTATCTGATCCTGTGGCTTTTCTGTTTTTCTGAATTTTTATTGCGTGGATGACTTCGCTTTTTGTGATAGTAGGTCCCCTCTCTCTGTCATCATCCACCTCCGTGGGAGACTCCGGCCGGTCATCATCGAACAGTTCCTCTACATAGTTCTTCCATCTTTTTAATTTTTCTTCGATCCCAGTTATGATCTCATTATTGGCATCTCTGAGGATTCCCACCTGATTTTTCCTCCCCAGTCCTGTCAGCTCTTTTACCTTCTTGTGCACATTGAAGAAATCATGTTTTTGCTGCAGTAACTCAATTTCTTGGCATTTCTCGGACAGATACAACTCCCTTGCTTCTCTATCTCTAAATTTTTATGGAATCCGTGGTATTCCTTCGAACTGGTTTCAATCTTATCTTGAAAATAGACAGCAGTTTGTTAGAGTGAACGGTTCTGATTCTGATTGCAGATTAATTACCAGTGGAGTTCCACAGGGCTCTGTTCTTGGGCCTATCCTTTTTCTAATATATATTAATGACATTACATACCTAAAAATCAATGGTAAAATGTTTCTCTTTGCTGACGACACAAGCATAACTTGGAGTGATTCTAATACTTTCCCCCTACACTCTAATATCTCCAGCGATCTCGTCGCAATCAAAACTTGGTCTGACTCAAATTGGCTGTGTTTCACCGTTGATAAAAGGGTAGCCTTATCTTATAAAACTACCTTACAACAACCTTTGCTACTTCACAACAGCAATATTAAATACGTTGAATCGGCTAAATTCCTAGGTTTGAATATTAGTGCCAACCTTAAGTGGTCCGCACATATTGATTCCTTGACAAGGAAAATTTCTTCTGCCTGCTTCGCAATTCGAGCGGTTTCGAAGGAACTAAATCTGTCTACTGCCAGGCTCACTTACTTCTCTTTGTTTGAATCTCATCTTCGCTATGGCCTTCCCTTTTGGGGCTGCTGTAACACCGAGCAATTTCGTATCATTTTCAAACTTCGTACCCAACAAGAAATTCGAGTCAGGACATCTACCTTCCTTTTCCCTCCTCTGAATTAACAAACAATTCTATTCTTTATAATTCCAAGAAGTTATACAATACACTCCCGCTACATCTTAAATCCATCCCTACATTTGCTAAATTTCGTGAAAAAACGAAAGCTTATCTACTAGAAAGACCTTATTATTCTATAAATGAGTTTTGCGTGGATTAGATTTTTTTTTCTTCATTAATTTCAACTAATCGTTAATCGTTATCAAATTTTTCTACTTGGGCATCATGTGCGGCGGTGAAGAGAATTTTTTAGTAGGTATAGGATTATCTTTTTGACGAATGAGTGATTTTTCGAATTTACAGGAATTACACAAAATTAATACCAGGCTATCAATTTTAGTCATGTTTTGTTTACTTTCACTAGGTATTTCAGCTCTGCAGCCTATGCACATTGTTCGAGTCAAGTTCACCGACATGACCTTCCTTATTTTTCCCAACAGCACGCTTCGCTTTAATGTATGTTTCATATTTTGATAACACTGAGTTTCTTTCCCCTATGTTTGTGTACTTCCTGTGGATCTGGTTCAACTGCTTATGACGTTCTGTAATATAGTTTTGTTTGTTAAATCGTGACCAATTTCAACTTGAAAATTGCTTGTTGTTCTATTTTTATCATATATATTATTGTATATTAAGTTTTGTTTTTTTTTTGTATTTGCTCTACTATGGTTAGTTTATTTATTTTAATTGTCCATAAAGTTTATTTGAATTTTTCTGTGGCAATAAAGCATACTTGACTTTGACTTTGACTACACTTCCTCCTCACGGTCCTGTATATCTCCTTATACTTCAGCGGTACTCCCTTGCACTTCCTTCTCTCCGTCCTGAGTTCCAGAATTTCATCTGTCATCCATTTCTTTCTCTTTTTGTTTTCCTTAAACCCAATATCCTGTTCCTGAACCTTCACTATGATATTCTTTATTTCATCCCACGTATCCTCTGTGTCTAGTTGTTCTGGTGTGGCAATTTCTTCTATATCCCTCTCAAGTTTTAGGCCTATTCTTGTTTATAATTCTATGTCGTTAAATGTCTCCAAATCTATTTGTTTATTTAAAGTGTTGTGTTTGAACTTTGTGAAGCATTTCATTCTGAAGTCCATTGTGATCGCTACTGACATCCGTTCCGGGATAGGTTTTTACTGATTTAACATACTTTTTGATTTCGAGGTCAGTTATTATGTAATCTATAACACCCAAATTAGGAGAGTATATCTCTAGGTTTCTTGAACATACCATTACAACAGTCACATAGTCTTAAAGCTACAACTTACCATTACAAAAGTCACAGAGTCTTAAAGCAACAACTTACTTTCTGTGCCTTATGGTATAGGCCGAAACCTACGCTTCAACCCCTACTGGAGCTGATTATGTAACCGCACACCACAGGACCCTTTTCTGTCTTGAATCCATTCCCATGAAACCATAACACCAAGATAGTTTCGTCCTTTCGGGACTCATCAGAGAAACGTGTGTGGCAGTGGCGTGCGGTGGAATTTGACACAAGGGAAGCATTTTGTAAAAACTCGCCTATTTATAGTGTAATTTGATTTCCCCTCATTATCCATCTCAGGCTTTGATTTATTATGCTTGGTTTTTCAACAGGCTCCGAAAACTGAACCGTTTGTCCAACATGAAGCACACTACACAAGCACACAGCCCTAACAAATCAATCGATAAAAATGCCATTGTGTGTATTGTTTTGCGTCTATCTATTCAAATCAAAAAATGAATTCCTGATTTCCAGCAAACTATACGTGAAAGCTTATTTAATCAATGCAACTGCTTATTCGGCGGTAAAGCGCTCCAAACTTAGCCTCTAGGCTTTAGCATTTGACCCCGAAAATTTCGTATGTAAACGGAGAAGCAGTTGGAGATCTTGCTTATCGACGTTCGGAGTGGTCGGGCAGACGAGAGGGAGAGATACGTATTAAGAAAATGCTGGAGGCATTGTTGTCCGTATGACAAAGATAGAGTAATGTGCTATTTATCGTTAATGTTGCTTACGCATACAGGTTGGTGCGGTATTGGCAAGGCTTATTATTTTATGCAGGCTGGACCTTCTACATATTTAGGATGTTGAAGTTCATTACGATGCTATAATTTTTTCTGTTGATGATGCTAAGGGAAGCGGTGCTTTCCTTGTTTCCATGGAATGGAATTGATGATGTTGATACCCTGACCCAGTTACCGGAAAAAAGACATTCATCAATCGTCACTCGAACGGAAACAAACAACGACTCCGTGAGCTAATACCCGTACCGGCATTGAATAAACATGCAATGTAATGATTCACATTACACCTAGAGCAATGTGAGGAATATCCCAATTCCTGATGAGGACATGTTTTGAATCACATTCTGCTGCATGTCCACAATAAAAGCAAGCTACTTCTGGAGGCGCCTTGTGGACATAATAACGCTTTACCCAACGTAGAGACTTGTTTCAGATTGATTGATCAGACTAAGACTAACTTATCTTTCAGACTGTCTTTTTAACCCAGACTAACCCAGTAGGACAATGTAAGATGCTATCGCGAGTGAAGACTGTCTTTTACTAACTCTCTCAAATATTTGTTACTTTTTATACCATCTTTCAAGGCTTGTTTTTTCCTCGAAAAATCTGGAATTGGCAGTGTCCAGCTATTAAAATGTTTTTACTAAGAACACTTAAAATTCCTAAGTGGCCGAAAATTTTAATGTGGCAATTAGCGTTTTTACATGTTTTGTAAATTCCAACCTCGGTTTTAGTGCCGCCGCGTGTTCCAAATTAGGTAATTAAAATTGTTTATTCCAGTTAACATGATTTTTGCATTGCGATCCCAGGTCTTGGCTCTCTAAATGTTCTTAATAGAAACGCCCCCTGGCCAAGGTTTTACTTTTAGAGCAAAGTGTTGGGGGGAACCTGTTTTTGAAGAGTACCAGTAGTGGCTGATAGTCCTTGTAGTTAGTTTATCTAATTTAGCGTCATAATGCAGTCGAAAAAAAATCGATTCTGGTGAAGTTAAACACAATGTCGTTTATTTGGAATATATTCCAATAGTAAGTTATTTTATTTTAATATGGCATCTGATAGATCGTATTGTTGCACATTTTCCTGACTTTTTCTTTATGTAGAAATTGAAAATTAGTTTAACTTTAGACACATATCTTTAAGAAGCCAAGTTAATTAATTTATAAAAACTATGGAATTATATAGTCCTTAAAAAAGTATGGGAAAACATTGGTCGGCTTGTAAGCAGTTCTCCAGCAATGTATGATCTCCCTTCTAGAAGAGAGATCTGCCGGAAACACTAACTTCAAGTCAAAAGATATTGAGTAATAAACATACAAGATGGGTGGTACCTACCTGACTTATTTGGATTTATTATCACTGCTATTTATTGGTTGTAAATAATAATATTTTCTAACTTCCCACAATAAAGAATTACACCTGTGCTTTGTAGCATTATGTGCATCAGGGTACGCACTAAAACTTGTGACCCTGAATCTAGCCAGGCTGTGCTGACGTGCGTCCGGGAATGCAAGAATTTCCTTAAAGTTTTTGTTTGAATTTTGAGTATGCCTTTGATTAGTTGTAGTTAGTTTGGGTTAGTTTGGGTTAGTGAATAAGTGGAATATTTAGCTTTATATTTAGCGCGCTACTTGGCTAGGTTAAGGGTCATAATGTTTTAATGCTCACGATACCTGTCTTAGCTTTGTTCTGCTAACGGTACATCTTCAGCTCTGCTCAGAACAAAATATCTACCTGGTGTTTACAGTCAATAATTTTTAAAGAGTTGGAAATTGGAAAGGGCAGGCTTGTTTATTAGTAATTTTTTCTTAAAAAAAGTAAATACCAAAAAGTCTTCACTTAGCTTTCTGATTTCTGAACCAAGTAAATAACACAGTGAAAACCAACAAAAGTACAAAAGCCTGTCTAGGTATAACAGGGGCTTTGAAAACGTGTCCCACAGCAGCTCAGGAAACCCTACTTGACCTCCCTCCCTCCGCTGCACATATGCATAGAAAAAGAGGCCTGCACCAGTGCGTATGGAGTCACATTAGACACAAAGGCTGCAATCAGGAAACCTGACTGGTCACCTTAAAATTCCGAAGGACATCCAGATAGAGGCGATGATCCAACCATCCCATACAATGGAAGCAAAACACCATTTTGATCGCTCCTTTGAAGTGGTAATTGAAGACCGCAATACTACAGGGAAAACAACTAAAACAACTAGAGAGGGGGATCACTTGTCTGGTTCACAGATGGATCAAAGATGAAAGAAGGCGTGGGATCCGGAGTTTACGGGCGTAGGTGTCGAATCTCTGCACCTTTAGGAAACACTCCCACCATCTTTCAAGCAGAACCAAATAATCATCTCTGAATCTGCCAAAAAGGCCTAAGAGGAGCAAAAAATCTATATCCTATCAAATAGTCAAGCAGCCTTAAAAACGCTAGCATCTAGCAAAATCAACTCCCGGCTAGTGTGGGATTGTCCGATGGCTGCAGATCAACTGGCAAACAGAAACAGACTACCCCAATGTGGATACTAGGGCATCGGTGTGTGAAAGGCAACGAAGCCGTAGACCAGCTCGCACGGAATGGTGCACAGGCGGCCTTTTGCGGGCCTGAACCATTCTGTGGGATCACTAGAGGGCACGTAATGAATTAACTCAGAAATTGGGCGAAAATGCGGAAAGAGACACATTTGGCCAATCCACGTGGGCAGAGATAGGCCAAAAGACTCATCTCTCACTCGCATAACTACACAAAAAAGCTTCTCAAGCTACAAAAAATATTAAACTGGTCATAGACCTTCTCACTGGACATGGCCCCTGGAGGTACCATCTCAAGGAAATGGGGAAAACCACTGACGAACAATGCAGATTCTGTCAAACTATGGCTGAAACGTGAGAGCACCTACTCTGCGAATGTCAGGCACTGACTCGCCAAAGGTTGAGACATCTCGAAAATGCCCTTGTGGCACCTGGAGGTCTACAAAAGCTCAACCCTCGAAATATTCTGAGGTTCTCGAAAGAGGTAGGAATTTTCATGTAACATAGAGGGGTATACACAACAGATCAATTGTGGTGAACGTGTTGAAGGGCAAAACTTGCCGAGCGACCCCTCTACCATACCATGCCATACCATAGTTTTTTGACAAGTTTATTAAATGCGGGGGGAATTATCGCCAATTACCTTCAAAGCGTGGCCTTATGTAACATTTCGGGGTAACTTTATTATTTTTAGACTTCAGACTACCCAATAGAAAAAGTCTATTGGGGTTATGTCAGGTGACCTTGATGGCCACTCAATATGACGACTTCTTCCAATCCAGTTTTGGGGAAAGGTTTTATCTAAAAATTGATGTATTGGTTGGGCGAAATGAAGACGGTGCACGTCTTGTTGAAAAATTATAATTTCATTGTCTTTTTTAATTTATTTTATTTATACTATGGCTGGATGAACGACCGACAATTTCAGATATATTTGGCCTACAATTCCGGGTGAAAATAGGAGAAGATCCTCAAAAAGAACTACCGCACGACCCTTCTCCCCTATTTGAGTTTCGTGGGTTGTCCGTCCCCCCGCTAGGGGAACAAAAGGTGAAACATATTACCCTCTCGAATCAACAACCGACGCCGACGCGACGGGTCAAAGGGTTTTTCTAGATTTTTTTTAATTACTGAAAATCGAGGTCTAAAGTTCATTGGGCTACCCCGTATATAGTTGAATACATTGAAACAACAACCGCAATAATAGAATTGACTGTTGCAAAAAGTTATCATTTTTAATAGTACCTTTTATCAGCTAAAATATAATGAAGCAATCGCGTTCATGATAATTATTCTCCTTCTTTGATACAATTTTATATGGTCCCCAACCATAGTACCACAATTCTGATATAACAATGATTGTCGATATCATCAAATCTAGTATGCTTTCGTAAAGTTGATTTGCCAGAGGCTAGATTCTGCAACAGAAATAGAAATAAATATAAATTTTACGAACTGTGTTCGGTACTTCCGAACATACCTCAGCCGGCATGAAAAAATCATTTTTCTTTAAACGTCCGACAAACACGACTTTTTCCACAGAATAGATGATAAATATAGTTACTTTATGTGATAGTTTGTTAGTGCGAAAACTTTTTACACGTTTTTTTTAACTAAATACGATAATTTAACAAAATTAGTTTGTTTTGATTTTTACATTAACTTCACATTGATCCTCCATAAAATTGTATATAAGGTAAAGTGACATCCAATATCAGGGGTTGCCAAGTAATTTACATAAAATAAAAATGGTAACGGCGCCGGCGGCCCCAAGACTGAGCCTCGAAGTACTCCGATTGATTGATCAACACCACCGAGTCGTCTCCCAAACACCTAACGAGTTGCCTTCTATTTGATATGTATGATGTAAGATATTTCAGGGTTACTCCCCTAAGTCCATTATACTGAAGTTTGCCTAGCAGTATTTCACGATTCACGTAATCAAATGTCTTTGAAAAATCGCAGAACACAGGTGCAGCTACATCACCATTGTTCAACTCCATATAAAGCATTTCAAGGAAACCAAGTCCTTCCTTAGTCTCCTTCAAGTGTCAAGTGTTGTCATGCCATATCGAACAGAGTCGGTCACTTCGGCATTCTGATCATCATCGACTGGCTACTGAGCTTTAATCTGACCTTGTTCATAAATGGCTTTTGTAACCTTGGAACCAATAAAATTAATATCGGTTGATAATTTTGACCTCACAGGGCCATTTCTTGCTAAATCCATTCGACAAATATTTGAGGGGGCCTGGTTTACAAGTCTAGTGATTCTAGCAATTGCATTTTTGCGCATCTGTAGGGCAGCTGCTTCATTGTATCCACTTTTGAATGCTGTTCTCACCAGCCTTCCCCCTGGAAGGCTGAACGTATGGGCATTATTCTCCCTAGCAAATGTACTAACGGCAGGGTCTTTATGACTGCAATGGCCATCTAATATAAAAAGTACAGGTTCCTCTTTGCTAGGGTGTGTGAGTATTACAAAGCTTTGAGACCATTCATTCTGCCATTGTCTTGAACCGAAAAAGTTGACAACAGTTGAAACTCCAGTCTCGTCTGCATTGTAAATTTTGGAAGTATCGAAGGAATATCTTTGCATTACATCCCCCAATTTAGTAAAAACAATCACCTTAAAGCCGGCAGTTCTAAAAGATGGCTCGTTATGATGATTCGTGAATGCACAATGAAAATCTTTCCCTGGCAGCCCGTCAGTTTTATTAAAACGGTGTGGAATTATCAACATTTCAGCCAAGTCAAATGCCATCCTGTAAGACCCTTTTTTGCTCAGTGGCATTAATCTGCTGTCTAAATATTTAATGTGCGCAACAAGTTCTTCCTAATACTCAGAAGAGGAATGTTAAGCAAAATCTTCCTAAATCTGGAGCCGTTTTATTTTTTTGCCCACCTTAGATTTTCAAATTCTATCCCCAAGGGGGCTCTTAGGAACACCATATAAGGGAACTGACTCTCAGATACACCGTGAATGCAGACCAACTGGGGAACTTAAATAAAACCATTTCGAAGAGCGTAAGGAGGGACCTGAGAAGGCTTAAGACCGAAGAAATAAACAATGTTATCGAAAACAACAAAAGCTTGAAGGTCCTTCGAAGAAATTCCTCTCCTGGCACCACGATCATTGGTAAACTACAAAATAAGGCCGGTCAAACTACAACAAATAGAAAAGAGATTGTGAGCATAGTGGAGGAATTCTATACTGAGCTTTATAGGGAAGAAAACCACACTCCCCGTGAAATCATACCCCACTTGCTTCATATCCAAAATCAGGGCTCCGAAGTTATCCCAGATATCACCTTAGACGAGATAAGGAAATCACTGGAAGAGATGAAAAATAACAAATCCCCAGGCGATGACGAAATTACTATAGAATCAATTAGAGCAGGCGGAAGCGGCGGAAGCGCGCTGCTTAAGACTATAAGCATACTTTTCAACGCATATCTTTAGAAGGGGACAACACGTTCTAAATGGGATAACGCAGTAATAGTTATAATGCAAAAAAAGAGACATTTCAAAATTGGAAAATTATAGACCTATAAGTCTGCTGTCACACATTTATAAAATCTTTATGAAGATAATATAGTCCGAGAGGCGACCGTCATAATAGTGTGGTGTCTGAACTGTCAGGATTTTGCATGATAAAAAATATTGTTTAGTTGGGCCGATTAAGGAACCGTTGGTCGGCCGAGGCTGGCCTTGACCAGTAATTAATTATACAGGGTCTTTCAAAAAGTTCGCATCATATGGGAAACTTTTTTATTATTGATTTCACAGAAAATTCTATTCTTGACAAAAGTTGATGCTTAGAAAAAAACTAATTTTGACGATGCTAAATTAAGGATAGGTTATACAGGGTACTTAAAAAATACAAAAATTAAGGTTAAAAAAACAAAAATTTTGGAATATCGGAAAACTTTCTAGAGAAAAAATAAAGCTTTTATTAAGATAAAAATAAAAGTCAAATACTATTTTTTCGAAAAATGCATCGTTGCTGAAAAAAATAAGAACAAAATTATGAAAAAGAGTTTTTTTCAATAATCGTCATGAATTTTCTCAGCAACAGTGCACTTTTGGAAAAAATGGTATTTGACTTTTATTTTTATCTTAATGAAAGCTTTATTTTTCCTGTAGAAGGTTTTCCGATATTCCAAAATTTCGGTTTTTAAAATTTAATTTTGGTATTTTTTAAGTACCCTGTATAACTTATCTTAAATTTAGCATGGTCAATAATTAGTTTTTTTCCAAGCAGCAACTTTTATCAAGAATAAAGTTTTCTGAGAAACCAATAATAAAAAAGTTTCCCGTATGATGCGAACTTTTCGTAAGACGCTATACAAGGTGATTCACGGTCGATGGTAGGTTAGACGTTTCTGGAGAACCACTCAACGGATCATTCTGAAAATTTGGTCGTTTACATAAACGAATATGCTCTACCTTGCTAACATATTTTCGACCGTGCAGTGTTGCCGCTTCTACTAAAAAGTAATAGCAACTGTCAAATTTTAAATGGAACACCCTCTATATTATTGCATATTTGGATTTTGCGGAGAATTCTAGTCATATGTGATAAAGGAAGGATGTCTTAAGAATTTATTATCAAAATGGTAATGGCCTAAGGACCAAACTTGTTGAACTCTCTAAAAATGCTGCTATTTGTAATTACGATATTTTAATGTTCACAGAGACTTCTTTGACAGATAATTTTTCAAATTTGGAGCTAGGTTTACTTAACTACACTATATATCGAAAGGACAGAAACACTACATTGACAGGGAAAGGAAGAAATGGAGGTGTGTTGATTGCTGTGCGGTCCGGTTTGCTCTCAAGACCTGTAAATCTGTCGGATATTAAATCTGAGGAAATATGGGTTTCCGTTGAGTGCCACTTACTGAAGAAACTATTTTGTTGTGTTTGCATTCCACCAGGCGCCAATGCAGATGTATATGATTTGCATTGCAGTGCTGCCGAGAGAGCTGCAGAGGAATTCCCAGAGTTTTCTTTGTGCATTGCTGGTGACTACAACCTCCCAAAACTTTCTTGGGCCAATGACGCAATGGGAGCTCAAACAACAGGATACAGCAGATGTGCAGTGTCAGTGGTTGAAACATTTCCCTTCCTAAACCTGAGTCGGATTAACAATGTTCCAAATGCCAATGGTGTGTATCTAGATCTGGTTTTTACTGACAATCCTAAAGACAAATTGGAGTGTGCAGATGAGGTGCTACTGAAATGTGATAGGCACTATCCTCTCTTGCAAATCTATTTAAACTGTGATACTACTGTTAGGTTTTTGGAATATGAAGATGAAATTGTAGATTTTAAGAACTGTGATTTTGAGGCTGTCAGTAGTATTCTCCTAAATGTTTATTGGTATAAATTGTTAGTGTTGGATGTGATTAGTGATGTAGCTTATTTTAGCAGTTTTGTTGAATCTGTGATTAGCATGTATACACCAAAGAAAAAAATTAAAAATAGGTTTAGGTTTCCCACATGGTTTAGTCCTGAGCTGAAAGCCAATATTATTGAAAAAAAGGTAGCCCATAAAAAGTATAAAATGTGTAAAGCCACTGATGATTACAGTTTATTTAGCAATCTTAGGTCATTGTGTAAGTCTCAAACTGATGAGTACTATAAATCATATATAAACTTTACTGAAAACTCTGTTTTTCCGGATCCCAAGAACTTCTGGAAGTACGTTAATTCCAAGACCAATGATAGGGAGCTCCCACCTATGATGATGTACAAGGGTGACTCATCGGCAGATGGGGAAGGCATGGCTGACCTGTTTTGTAAGCACTTTTCCTCTGTCTATGTTTCATCTGCTCATGGGATGGGAAACATGGGTGGGGCAGATGTATATATTTATGATATTTTTCCATTTAGGGATATGATTGATGTAAGCCATCTTACATTGGGAATCAAATATCAAATCAAATACAGAGGTTTTTGAGAAACTTTATTCCATTAATGTTAGGAAGGCACCTGGTCCAGATGGCATTCCTCCTTTATTCATCAAGAGATGCTCTTTCACACTTTCACGACCACTGTGGCTTATTTAGAACAAGTCTCTTAGCACTGGCATCTTTCCAAAGAAGTGGAAGCTTTCGCATATTTCACCAATATACAAAAATTCTTGCGACAAAGGTAATGTTGAGAACTATAGACCAATATCATTGATGACTCAGTTTGCAAAGGTATTTGAATCCTTAGTGACAGACTTTTTAACATATAAATGCAATAATGTAATTATTAAGCAGCAGCTTGGTTTTTTGCAGGGTAGATCAACTACAACTAATCTACTTGTTTATGAGCAGACTCTGGTGGGAGCCTTGGAGAGGGGTGTGGCAGTTGACTCTGTTTATACAGACTTTTCCAAGGCTTTTGACAGAGTCGATCATGAAATCCTGCTGTGGAAGCTGAGTCGATATGATACTGGTGGTTCTCTGCTGGTTTGGTTGCGTTCTTATCTAACTAACAGAAAACATCTGGTGAAAGGTAAATCTCACCTGTCAGGGGTCATTGAGATAACATCTGGAGTGCCTCAAGGAGGTCACTTGGCTCCCCCTCCTCTTTAACCTATTTGTCAATGACATTATCACATGTTTTCATCATTGTCAGTTCCTGCTTTACACAGATGACCTTAAATGCATTGACTCTGAAGGTGATATTGGTCGGTTGAAAGATGATCTTGGCAGGTTTGAAGACTGGTGTAGTGCGAACAAATTGAGTCTCAACCTTGATAAGTGTAAATACATTCAGTTTACCCTAGAGTTGAATCCTGTATTACATGATTACAGTCTGTGTCATCATTTCTTGGAGCGCGTGGACACTGTCAGGGATTTGGGGATTCTTTTTGATGTTAAGCTGACCTTTAATGAACATGTCAACAGTTGTTGCAATGAAGCACTTAAACTTCTTGGCTTTGTTAAACGTCATACCAAGCACTTTCAAAACATATGGGCTTTAAAATCACTTTACACTGCATTGGTGCGATCTCACTTGGAAAACAGTACAAGTGTTTGGTCGCCTCATTTTGAAGTCCATATTAACACTATAGAAAGGGTGCAAAGGAAGTTTGTTAAAAATGTTGGTTTTAAACTAAATATAGGCTGGGATGAACTGAATTATTCAGAAATTGCAGATCTTCTTGCCCTCGGGTCTTTACATGAACGTCGCAAGTTCTTCGACCAGCTGCTTGTCATTCAACTTTTGAGAGGTGCAATGGAATGTCAGGACTTATTGTCCTTGATACATATTAGGGTTCCTGGTAGGAGCTTGAGGGAGGGAGGTGAGGTCTTTTGCTGTTGG
Source organism: Pissodes strobi (assembly GCA_016904865.1). Lineage (NCBI taxonomy): Eukaryota > Metazoa > Arthropoda > Insecta > Coleoptera > Curculionidae > Pissodes > Pissodes strobi. The sequence continues at coordinate 57,525 of MU188838.1, forward strand.
TTTTCACAGAACCACATATGGGAAGCACAGCTCAATCGACAGGGCACTGATATATACTAATGAGATTGAGGTTGATGTGTTTACATCGTCTGTGGCTCGGGTCAGGTCTCATTTGAAATAAGATATTGCATAAAGTAAATACTATTGACTACCTATACTATTTAACCTTAACTCATGTGCAATAATAAATATGATGCTACCTTTTATTGACATTTTAAAGCTCTTTCATCACTATTTGTTCCTGTTTTTGATAATTGTATTTGTATTTAAATTTTTATCTATACTCTGATTATTATTGAGTTTTAATTCTGTCCATTTTTGTTTTTGTTTTGTTTTTAATAACTGTCCACATGTTTAATTTTAAGTGAAATTCTTTACATCCATTGTTCGTTTATTTTATTTTTAGTTGTAAGATTGCTAACTTGTACTTATCTATATATTAAATTTGTAATTGGGCTTGCCCGTTTATTTTGAAAACAAATAAATAAATAATGTCCTATACCTATCTGTTACTGTTTTTGAAATATTGAC
>MU188839.1:0-17702 GCA_016904865.1 Pissodes strobi
ACTGTACTGGCGAAGGTTTAAGGTGTAAGGTGAAAATATTAGTGGCTGTAATAATATTGGAGAAATAAAACGTGTTAGTAAAAAGTGTTGTTTACAGATCAGAAGTCGGGATAACCTACGTATTGTATTATTTGTTGTGGAGAACGGTAAGAAACGAGATTTCGGGAGAGTTGAATCACGTTATCGTCTTATTTTCTTTGTGAGTGGCGACATCAAAAAAACTTTTAACAATTGGCGCTGGTTTATTGCTATCCTTGACAGTGGATTGACATCAATTGAGAATTTTTGAGATAGTTACGATAATAATGCAGAGGATTTAAATAATTTTTTTGCGAACTCTGTAGCATTCCAGAAATTAACATCTAATGAAAAAATTATTTTTTACCGAACTAACAAGGATAATAGAATTCAGGAAGACTTTAACATAAACCTAATAAATGAAAATAATATTATAGATATTATAAAAAATATTGGAACTAATGCAGTCGGAATAGATGGCATTTCTATTAGAGATCTTAAGATATGCCTTCCTTATTGTCTAAAACCGTTAGTAAATATTATTAATTCTTGTATTTTACAAAGTATTTTTCCAAACGAATGGAAAATGGCTATTCTTGTTCCGTTGCCTAAAGTGTCATTGCCTGAAGGTTTTAAAGATATTAGACCGATCAGCATTCTACCAGTTATATCAAAAATATTGGAACGTCATATTTTTAATGAAATTTCAAACTTTGTTTATACTCTTAAAATAATTCCAGACTGTCAATCGGGCTTCCGAAAGTCCTTTAGTACAATAACAAGTCTTCTTAGTATGATTAGTGATATCAGGGCTAAAAGTGATATTAAAGAAACAACATGTTTAACCCTACTGGACTTTAGTAAAGCCTTCGATACCATCGATCATCAATTACTTTTAGCTAAATTGGAATACTTTGGATTTTCGGATAAAACTATTACTTTTTTTAAATCTTATCTTGAAGATCGTTATCATTGTGTCCGTGTCATAAAAACTCAGGTCAAGAATACTCAAATTTTTTGCCCTTAAGCACAGGTGTACCGCAAGGCTCTATATTGGGACCATTACTTTTTTGTATTTATGTGGCTGATATGGAAAATTGCTTACAACATTCAAAATTGCAACAATACGCAGATGATTCTCAGGTGTATCTATCCTTTGACATGCCAGGCATGCTTAGAGCTCAAAATAAAATTAACAGTGACTTACAAAATTTGACCTTGTATGCTGAAAATCATAATTTGAAACTAAATGCTTTAAAATCGTGTGTAATGTTTGTAACAAATAATAAAAATCAATTAGATGAAATTAAGAATACCTTAAAAATCAATATAAAGGGCGAAGATGTACCGATTGTCACTGAAAAAAATAATTTGGGAGTGGTAATTGACTCAAATTTGCGTTTTACAACCCATGTTAACAATAAACTTAAGGCTGCTTATTCCCGATTAAGAGGTCTATATCAGTATAAAAATATTTTACCACCTAAAATAAAATATTGGTTGTGTGATGCACTCGTTCTGTCATTGCTCGATTACGGTGATATTGTATATGGCGATTCCTTAACAGTTTATTTATCTAACAAAATTCAAAAATTACAAAACAGCTGTATGAGATATTCTTTTAACATACCATATAGAAATCACATAACTCCTTATTTAAATACAAATTCTATCTTAAATATGAACAATAGAAGAAAGGCGCACATGTACAATTTAATATACAAAATCATCAAAACTGGCCAACCTGCAAGTTTAAGAAATTTATTTTTCACTCGGGAACTTACATATAATACGCGAAATCCTTACTTACTTACAATCCCTATGCATAGAACATCGACATTTAAAAAGTCATTTGAATATGTAAGTGTCCGCATGTGGAATAACCTGCCTACTCATATAAAAGAAAGTTCACCTGCAAGTTTTTTATTAAATATAAAAAAATATGTCTTAAATGCGCAACTCACCGGAGTAGTATTGTAATGCTTTAAAGGGACCCACTTGTCATGGTATTGCTTAGCTGATTCCTGCCTTAAAAGTATTGAGCTTTTTATTTTAATCCTTCAGAAATAGAAATAAGTTTCATTTCGTCTTACCGCTTCTGCCTCTTCTGTGGTTCTTGCCGGCCTTTGCTCCCTCTCTTGCGCTTCTGACCTCTCTACTCTCTAAACTATTGATTAATTTATGCATATTGCTCTATCTTTCATAGAATTGTTTTTCTTTTTAAATACAACCGGGTTGTACGGCACATGCGCTGAGTCGCAAGTGTATCGGTTTTAAAATCGCAGTACACTCCGATTACCATATTAATATTGTTGTGATGAAACTTCATAAAATCATGTACACTATTAATGTTTAATAATGTATTATTTATTGAAATTATTGTATTTATTTTTTATGGTAATAAAACTGTTTTGAATTTGAATTTGAATTGAATAATAAGTGCGTGTACTGATCAGTGATTATTGTAAGAATTGTGGCGTATTTTAACTGTGTTTACTGGTGTCTAAATACGTTTTTTTAAGTGATTGCCTATGAAGGAAGGCAGAAGTGACGAGTTAGAGCCCGATTACGAGCTTGAATTGAGCGAAGGTAACCATGGCGAAGGCGAATCGGCGATGGAAGACCAAGCAGTCTCCATGGTGCATAAGCTGTTGAAAGGCGGTTTGGCAGCTAGTATCCAGCAGATTGTTGCGGCCGAAATGGCAAAGGTGACAAAGCAAAAGGCGACTGTTGGTACTGGCGGTACCAGGCGAGGCGTAAAACACCAAGAGCGAATGGTAAGGTTGCGAGGCGTAAAACACCAAGAGCGAATGGTAAGGTTGAAAGGTGCATGCGAGTCTGACTGGCGCGGGCGAGGGCAAATGGCGAATGCTCCGTTGGCGGAAGGCGAGACTTATGGCGATTTAAGGTCCAAACTTCTTTTGAGACAGCAAAAGGCGAGTGAAATCCTGACAAAGGCGTAAAACAAAGGTGATATTCAATAAAGGGGTGAGGTTGCAACCGCAGGCGAAACTCTTAGGGTAGGCGATTTGGTGTTATGGCGAATGCACAGATGGATAAAATCTGATTGATTAGTGGCGAGTTAAATTAATGAGCATTAATTGTTGCAGGATGGCCGAATGTAACCAGCAAATTTTATAAGCGACGTAACTCTAGAATGGGCGAGGACGTGACAACCTTGCAAGGCGAGTGGCGCGCGGCGGCAGAGGGAGTCATGAAGTTATGTAACATGGATAAATATATGTCATGTAATTATGATGACTGTACTGGCGAAGGTTTAAGGTGCAAGGTGAAAATATTAGTGGCTGTAATAATATTGGCGAAATAAAACGTGTTAGTAAAAAGTGTTGTTTGCAGAATACTTGATCACTGATTAAAGTTAAATTTCCCTTACGGTTCTGTTACATAAATTTTAGATTAATGTTCGTTCACCATTCTGTCAAGAATGAGGTAAAAATATTTCAAAATGAAAAGCGATTAAATACTGATTAAACGTCAACATATATTGTTACGGCTAGCAATCGTCCGAATGTTTTTGTGCTACCCTATAGAACTAGCCTTGTCGCGTCTACGTATGAGTCACCGCCGCGCCGGCCGGGAAGATTAAGGAACTGTGGAATTCTCTCGATGCGAGAATATTATAGAGTGGCCTCACTTCTCCGAAAGTATTCGTGATATGTTTTAGATTGTATTTAAATAGAGGATAGCGGCGAGTTGCAGTTAGTTAATCATTGTAAAGATCTAATAGCCGTAAAGTTATAAAAGTAATTTAGTGTGTTTAATTGTATAGCGTGATAAAGAATAAAGAGAGTATTGTTTTAAGATAGTAAAAGTTGTGATTTCGTCAGAACTCACGGAAAAACGTAACAATATTAATAATTAATAATTCTCCGATTAATTTCAAGCAAAATCCAGCAATTTACATCTACATCTGGTTGTAGTGAGCTGACAGTCTGTTTTGATAATATCCTTTTATTTCATTGCCCTCCGGAAAGGTAGGATGGAATCACACATGTCCTTGCCTTATATAAAAATTAATATTTCATATTAAGTGCGTTTCAGGAGCTTGAATTTGGCTATGTTGACAATGTTTTTGAAACATAATTTGATCTTTAAGTAAAGGTTTGAATTTTGCAATACCTCCTGCAAATGTTAATTTACCTGATATTGTGGGAAATATCGAAATATTGAAAACTTTTTAATATTTTGCCGAGTACACACCAAGCAACAAAACAAAAACTTCGGAAACTAAATAACCGCTTTATTTAGTCGCCGAAATTTTTGTTTCGTTGCTTGGTGTGAACCCGACATAATGTTAAACATCCATCCACATTGCAGAGAACAAAATGTCAACAAACGATAAACCAACAAATATTATAGAGTTTTATTATAAAATGGTTTACACAAATATAATTGATGCCTGTGGTTAGCTCAAAATCAGGGAAATCAAGTAAAATTTAAATGGATCACATGAAGACATTCAATCCTAATATGTATTAGCCAGATATTTTACGAAAGATGCTTCATGAAAATCGAAAAAATTTGTGTCAATTACGTGATTCAGTAGCACACACTTTGCGAAGTACAGGGTGTCCGGTTATAAATGTAACCCCCCTTTAACTTTTTTATTTGCCCTCGTATAAAAAAATGTTAAATACAAAAGTTGTAAGGATTTTCATACAGTTTTCTGCGGTGTTACTAGAAAAACAATTGAACATCGAAATTCTACTGTACAGATTAAATTAATGTTTTTTTTTAATAGGACACCCTGTATATTCTTCTGTATATCGATACAGCTCTTTAAGGCGAGTTCAGTAATATAAGGTTTGTTGGGTCTAGCTATAATAGTTACCACGTAAATTGCAAGAATGTCGGGTATCTGATTATTACTGAACCCCCCTCCTAAATTATTTATTTGGTGAGCTAGAAAAAAAATCTTCCTTCAGAAGCTTTTCTGATGTTCAATTGTTTTTGTAGTACCACCGCAGAAAAGTTTCTGAAGGAACCTACAACTTTTGTGTACAACATTTTTTTCTATCTCACCAAATTAAGAATTTAGAAGAGGGGTTCAGTAATAATCAGATACCCGACATTCTTGCAATTTACGTGGTAGCTATTATAGCTAGACCCTGCAAACCTTATATTACTGAACTCGTTTTAATGAGCTCTACCGATATCCGGAAGAATATACAGGGTGTCCCATTTAAAAAAACATTAATTTAATTTGCACAGTAGAATTTCGATGTTCAATTGTTTTTCTAGTAACACCGCAGAAAACTATATGAAGATCCTTACTACTTTTGTACTTAACATTTTTTTATACGAGGGTAAATAAAAAAGTTAGAGGGGGGTTACATTTATAACCGGACACTCTGTACAATATATTTCTCTATAAAGAATATTGCCCTAATTCCATGGATTACTTTATATGGGAAATTATTGAAGCTAATATATATATATAGACTAATATAGCGGTCAAAATATTATCACACTTCAAGAATTATAAGATACTGGAAAAATTTCAGATGACAATTAATAAAACTAAGGGAAAGGCACTGCCTAATTCGTAACCGGTAGGGTATTACTTTTGGGTCATTCACGGTACCAAGCGATCTGAGAGACAATAACCCTTTGAAATCAGATTTCTAAATTTTGCAGCAATTTGATGGCGTAGAGTGTACTTGAATGAGCATTTCTCAGTATTAAAAAAAATAAAACACCAAAAAATGTGCTCACAGTTTTTTAAATTTAACTCTGAAACTAAGAAAAACACTTTTCGAAACTACCAAATATTTTCAAGAATAAACATGTAAAGTTCCAAAAACAAATTATATTGGAATTTGTTCCAATTTTTTATAAAAAATAATATACCAATTATACCTTTACGTTCTTTGCATATTTTGTGAGTACATTCGACACACTTGGTTCTTACACATAAGACCTAGATACTAAGTTTTACGTGTGAGTCGTTTTGGACACAGGTAACAGATTTTTCCTATTTCTAGCCATTCTTCAACATTGACCCTATACTGGTTTTCAATTCTTCTCGCTTCTGCTTCTGTAATACGATTGATGTTCAACTTGATTTCAAACGTTATTCTGGGATTTACTAATCTTCTCTTCAAGTGAGGCGTTAAAAGTTCTTTGGCTAACTGTTTTAGAAAATGTTCGTGTAGATATTTCAGCCGTATTCAGACCAGAAGCTCAGAATGTAGATAGGCATCAGAGGTATTTACGTCTAGCAATTGAAAAAAAATGCCACCGACCATCTTCGCGTTTTTCTACTACTGCTGAAATTGGAACAATTTTCATCTAGCATATCCACACCACCTTTCGGGTGTTTGTAACAAGCTATTATCATCGATACATCGGGTGTGATGCCTTGGCGAGGCCAGTGTTACTGCTCTAGCTTTTTGGGTACGTAGCACACAATCGTTATTTTTTTTTGTGAATCCATACATACTGGATCCTACTTCGGCTTTTTTGTCTGAATCTGGCAGGCCTTGACCATCTGAATCTCGACCTGTATAGATGTATTCATTAAAAAAGTAATAGTTACGAGCATCGGTTAAACACTGCACCTCTATATCATGCCTTGCAGGCTTTTTGGGTATATACATCTTAAATCTGCTCCTGTCCCTAAATGATATCAACATCTCATCAACACATGTACATACGTCTATAAAGTATACAGACTGACAATTTTGTATAAATTTATTAAATAATTTTTTTTTACTACTAACATGATAAATCACCATTATTTACTCCATTCCTCAAATGAGAAGTAACATTTCTCACCCTAGGTAAATAATAATATTAAAAAAAACCTAGGTCAATAATGAAACGGAAACGGAAAATATCAAAATGTCAAACTTGTTAGTTTGACAACTAGTTGTCATTTCGGATTATTTGAAAAATGAGTAGGAAATGATTAATTCCAAAATCTAATCAATTGAAATAATGATAAGGATTGTATCAGTGCTATTAGTAAAAAAATATATACAGAATGACTCACTTTTCATGACTCCCCATAATATTCTTATTAATAATGCGATTTTGTCAAAATTTAGATGGAGAGAAGGTACTTTGTATGTATGAAGCTGTCAGGAAATTATTAGCGTTTTTTGGCGAATAACCACGGTTAACTACAAGTAATACTGAAGTAAGTGCCAAGCGGGCACCACACCACAAATTGTACTGTCTGCTTCTGTCTTCGCCAAAATACCGTAGTTAGATCTTGCATTGCTAGAAAAGAATATAGATATTTTGCATATTTATTTGAAAATGATCAGTTTGATCAGTGCAGAACGTTTACTCATATTTTTAATGACAGAATGGTGGCCTCTGGAGATCACAAACTAATGGTATTTGTTCGATGAATATGTTCAGGATACTTTATGCTGCCCAAATCCTATTTGGGGCACATGGGTGTAGGAATTCCGATGCGTATGAGGCTTCTATAGAAGAATTTCATGAACGTCTAATTTACAAACTTGTTCAGAATGGAAAAACAAACATTTCACATATTTAACGTTTCAAAATTAATCCGCCATGACTCCATCAAACCTCGAGTACCACACCTCGTCACGTATGTAAGTTGTAGTAAGCAGTAGTTGAAAAATGATGATGTAATAGTGACGTCACGAAACTTCCCCTCACTTACCACAATTAAATTAATCCTCGTGAAAACAAAGTAGTATCCTGTAGTATGCCGTGGTTAATTGTAGTTAGCTCGCGAAAAAACGCTTCTAGTTACGATATCTGTCAGTTAGACAACTGAACTTCCAGGCTACTTGATATTTCGAACTATTTGAAAAATAAGTAGAAAATGACTAATATAAAAATCAAATCGAATCAAATATGGTAATATATCAGTGCTAGTAGTAAAAAAAATTCAATATATACCTCGGTTGAGAAGGCCATTATTAACCTCGCACATTACATCCTTCGGCGCTCCGCGCCTCAGGATATAAAAGTGCTCGGTAAATAATGGCTTACTTCTCAACCTAGGTATATAATATACTATTACATTGGCGCAGCAGGATCCTCTCTATTCCGCTCTAGACGATCCGCAGGATTGTCAAAACGGAGGGTAATCAACAGATACCCAAACCGCCTCTCATTACATGCTTCAAATATCCCTCCGGGTTTTATTTCTGGCGAAAATCGTCCTAATATTTTCGTGATTTGATTTAAAAATAGCGGTGTATATCAGGAGACCCAAAAAAGCTTTTATTTCAATCATATCTATGTTTAGGATCCACGATGCCTGTGCAAATTGTGTGAATTTTCAAAATTTACTTTGGAACTATGATTTCAAATATTTTATCTTGAAAATTAAAACCCCAAGAGGCGGTGGGAGAATTTGGTAGACGGTGCTTGGCTACAGTACGCAGTCCTGGTAATTGCGTAACAATCTTGTGATTCCTTGTATTAGTTTTATTACGAAATATTCGGCAGATCATTTATATTTGTTTTTTTCATAATAGCTTTCTGATACTTTTTCCTGACTATTTTCACTTCCTTCATTTTCAAAAGTTATCCCCATGTTCAGTTGATGGCGCCCATCAGTTAAATTCGTATTATTGTCTTCAATCTCAAGTATTGAATCACTTGAGTGGGAACTCTCAACAGCATAATCACTTACACACTCGTCAATATCAGTTACATCTTACATCCCTGGTCGTTTCATTGCATAATTCAATTAAACAATTTCCAAAGTTCTAGTCTCCCATTATATACGTTTAGACGGTCCACGTTGAGAATCCATGACGAATTAACCGCCTCAAAAGCGACAAACCGTAACAAATTCTGAGCCAAGAATGACAGTAGGTCGGACAGCAATGATGTAATGGAAAAAGAGGGAGGCATTACCTATTTCTCCACCTCAGTTGTAAACATTTAAATAAGGCCGCTTCGGCTATGGCCCCAAGATGTAACATGCACAAGTGCTAATTTACTGACCCAAACGAAACAAATCTGCCCCCGTTATCAAGAACGAGAAATCAAAAAATTAAAATGGTTAGTAATAGTTATTTACCTAACTAGTGCGGAAAGTGATACTTTTCCGCACGCGACTGCGTGGTTCGGTAAGCAGTCGAGTGCGGAAAAGACACTTTCCGCATGTGTTAGGTACAATATTTTTTCTACAAGCGTTTTACCTTGGTACTACACACTCACAAAAACACTCAATCAAAATCCGAAAAAAAAAACAAAATTACATTCAAAACCAAAATGCTATCCTGGCGGAAGAAAAAAACAGGTATAATTTTGTTGTTACAATTGACATATTTTTTTATAATAATAGTAGTCGTATGTCTATTGGTTTCTAGGATATTAAAAATAAATTTTGAAGTCTTCACTCATTTATATCTTATTTGCATTTTTTCTCTGAAATCATAAAAGTGATGAAGAAAACTACGCAATTCTCGAAACTATCCTAGCGGAAGCAAAAAACCCAGCTTAGAATTACTGCCGGAAAAATCCCGAACAAGATACGAGAAGGAATTTAATGTGTTCAACCAGTGGTGTGAAAAAAGAAATGTCAGAGGGTTTAAAGAAGAAGTTCTTTAGCCTATTTTTTTGAAGCCAGTAAAACTTGTAAGCCATCGACTCTTTGGTCAAGATATTCTATGTTGAAGATGTTAATTAGAATACGAAAAAATGTTGACATTGCAAGATTTCCAAAACTGTCAGCTTACTTGAAACGTCAGAATGTTGGTTTTCGGCCCAAAAAGTCATTAAAAATATTCAGCAAACCTGATATTTCCAAGTTTATTAATGAAGCATCCGATGATATTTATCTTTTAATGAAAGTGGTCACTATATTTGGATTGGCTGGAGCGTGTCGTGGGGAAGAATTGACGTATTTATCAACAGATACCATTGATGATAAGGGCAACTTACTAGTAATCAAAATTTCCAACACAAAAACTTATTCAAGTCGAACCTTTGTTATATCTAATGACTAAAATGGTATGTACCTAGACTATTATAAAAGATATTCTCAATTACGTCCTTCAACCACACCACATAGAAGTTTTTTTTTTAATATATTCATGGCAAATGCACTACGCAATGTGTTGGTATTAATATGATTGGCAGGCGATCCTCAACGACCATGCTTGCCGATTCAGGCGCGAATATTACAAGTATAAAGGCTGGAAATCCAGTAGCGTAGCAGAAGGGTGCATAGAGGAATCGATTGAAAATAAAAAACAAACTTCAAATAAAATTTTGGCATGATCAGAAGCAAGCAGCTCGATGCAAAATATCAATACCATTAATAATGCTGTAAAATCTCATTCAAGTTCATTAATATGAGATACTAATGTAACGGAATATATGATTATTCCGCTACACTAAAAATTCAGTCCAATTACGAATGATTTTCGTTATTTAATATTTAGGTCGCCAGTGACATCTACTCACGAATGGGTTTATTTCGTGTGGTAAGCTGTTTTGGGAAGCGCAGTACGCAATTTTATACCTACAATAATTCATGAATTTAATTTACTATAGATTGCTAAATTTAATATTGGGTATTTATGTAGCTTGACGCTGCGTGATTTATAGTAGTAATCACATGATATAAATTAGCCAATAATACAGCAGCAAGCATAATTTGTCGAACGTCTTAAATTTTGAAAGCGAGGTCGTTTATCTTGTGTCAAGACGCTTGACGGGTAAGTGCTGATTTTTAATCTTGAAATATTTAATTCATCTTGTAGTATATTTAACTAATTCTTTAATTTTTAAATACATAACTAATATTTGTTTATGATTCGTTTAGTCTTATTCGACTAAAGCAAGAATTTGGCAATTTACCATTGTTATATTCCATTTTTTATTTAGCATTGTTATATTCCATTTTTTATTAGCTTATATTTTCAATAATTTTTAATTATTGTCGTGACCGTTGGGTAAGAATACCGATTTATTGGTGAATATTTGCGTCTCTCATTAACCAAATTCATGTAATTTGAAAGAGGCTTAGTCCAAATTTACGGAGAACGTAATTATTTTATTGTTCAGTGATCACGCACATTATTTTACGTATTTCCATTCAAATTAAACAGTATTATTTGGGTGAATTCTCGGAGTAAATTCTATATATTCCTGCAAAGGTAGTAAATTGAATTTTCAGTAGAATTTCTCCGAATTTTCCCTCATAGTATTGCTGGTTTGAATCTTTTTTCTTTTTAGGCTTATTTAATTAAATTTTCACCTTATTTGTTACATCAAGTATATAATTATTAGCACTCGCCCTGTCTCCTCTCAACACTGCTGTACCGACATTACTTTGCATTTATGAGAGGTTAATCTCACATATGTAAAATTATTTGGTTTTTCATCTCTTATCTAAATTTCCATCTCGATGCGAGATAGTGATTATCTTATCTATATCTTTAATTAATTGAGGCGTAATTACGCTCAATTATCGTTTATGTGCCAAGGGCCGAACTAAAAAGTAATAGCAATTACTTGTTTTGAGTTATAAGACTCGTTATTAGAGGTTGTACCTCTATTTTTCTATTTATTATCAAATTCAAGTTATCTTTTATATAGATTTACCGAGAGTCACTGAATTGGAACGTAATTCCATAATTTTCTTTAGAATTTTAAATTTCAGTCATTATTTCTTTTGAATTTCATATTTTAAAGTAAAGAAAAGGATATCTTGAGTAACAGTAGCTATTTATAATGTTGCTCAACTTAACATTGTAATTTAAGTTTCTGATTATATCTGCTTTAACCAATAAATTTTCAATTTGTTGATTGCTTCCTCATGTGTTTAACAGTGTCACTGATGTTCACGTGATATTTTCCTCAATATTATTATTTAATTAGCGATATACATTGGTCTAAGACTAGGTTATTTTCTCTTGCATGTATTCGACATTGGATGGAAGAAAACATCGTGCTTGACAAGTAGCAGCTGTTCGTCCACTTGCTGTACAAAGTGTTCTGAGGGAATCGATACTTGGGGAACCAAATAAGTCCTCGATAATACCAAGAGATACTAACTTGCGAATAGGCAGAAGCGGTTCCAGTAGAGGTCCCAATACGATCGCATGGTTACAGAATAATTGGACAAGCTAAGTATTAGCCAATCAGAAGATAAACATATTGTAAAGACCAATAATAACGCTTTATTCATTCCTTTTTTTTTAATCTGTCACAATTAATTTTAATTTTCATTACTAAGTCAAATTTATTCATAAACTTTATTTCAAATGATTCCATCAATTATATTTGACATTTGATTATATAGATTATCTCCATTTCAAATTTCATCAATCGTATTTGTAATTTAATTGTATAATTAACATATTGTTGTTTTGAAATTTATTTCTTTAATTTATCGCAAGATTGAGGTCTGTGAGACACGAATTATAAGGGCAAATTTCTGATATTCTTATCTTTATATTTATTTATATCTAAGTATTCATATTCAGTGCGTATTGTCTCTAGGAACTCTGGCGCCCACAATACACAAAAAAATCACTCCTAATAAAAGAACGTCGACCGACCCCCTAAGAAAAATAGAAACGGGTCTCATGCATTTAAACAACTAAAGATATCGTTACACTAATAATGAAAGAACATGCCTTAGTTCGCAGTCAACGTGGGACCTTTTTGCATCAGCAATAAGTTTACAAAATGCAAACCATTGTATTTTCAATATAAATGTAAATATTAAGTAATTTTGTACATTAAAATCACGTTATTTGTTATTGCTTATGTTTCATTAAAAAATGCAAATAAAATGTAAATGAGTGAAGACTTCAATTTTTTTTCCGCACGAAAATACTTTCCGCACTGTTGAGCGTGCGGAAAGTATTTCCGTGCGGGAAAGTGCAACTTTCTGCACAGTCATGCGTACTTTCCGCACGTTTGTAGAAAAATTCAATTAAAACAGTAAAAAGCTCGTGCACTTTGACAAGTTTTCAATTGACTGGACAGTGTATATCAGACCTCACTGTACGAGTTATGGGTTAATAATCAAGGACATGTCCAGAAGGCTTTTGCTAAGTTTATAACGTTATTTCAAAAAGCATTGTAATTTTTTATCTTGATTGCTATTATTAACATACGACCGCTGCTCGTTCCCAACGCGAGGAGAAAATCAGATTGTTGCCATCAATGAGGATATGAACGCCATCGTCGAAGGACTCAAGCAGTTGTCTTCTCAAAAAAGCAAATACCGCAGGACTTGACTTGAATCACGTCACCAAAATCGCCAAGGCAGCAGCACAAAATCTAGGATCCCTCTATACAGCAAAAATATGTATACACCTTATCAGCTCTTACTGCTCCATAATGCCCAGATAAGACCATCTCTGGAATACTGTTACCATGTGTCCAGCTCGGCACACAAACACTTGCTCAGGACATTGCACTCCATGCATACAGGAGAGAGCAGTCCGTCTTGTGGATGACCCAGAGTTAACAAAAGACCTTGATAGCCTTGAACATCGAAGAAAAGTGACGGATCTATATCTTTGCTATCGATACTACTATACGGACGGTGTTCGAACGAGCTGGCACTTATGATTCCGCCCAGAGTTGTGCCAAACAGAAACACCCGTCAGACACAAACTGCCCAACATACGATTCAGTTGTGACCACCTAGTTACGGGACTCCTTCTTTTGGAGAAATACCTTGCTATGGAATGGACTTCCGAGTAACGTCTTTCCCGTGTGTGTGCCGAAAAAACCATATAATTTACTGAGTATACAAATTTTCAGTTTTCTATTTATTCTTATTCATTCGGAATCCCCTACCATGTTTTTAAGCAAAAACGTTTTTAAATAATGCCCTCCCCGCTATTGACTTCAATCTTGTCATTAGATTTCACACTATCCAGGAAAAACATGTCCATTAAGAAACGTTAACGTCAAGCGTAGGGCGAAAAACAAGAAAGTTATTGAAGGATTTAAAAAAGATAGTCCTATAATTTGGCCCGCATGGCCCCCATTTTCGATGCTTTTAGGGTCCATTGGAGTTATTATCAAAGATAGAGTGTTACAGCTTTCACTTTAGTTTCTTGCTTTTTGGCGAAACGAAAGTGTCATGACCCCCTAAGATTTTAGTCATACAGGGTGATTTTGAATATCTTCCTTTTCATGCATTCGTCGTATTTCCGTTATGCATTTCCTTTTCAAAAAGGCAAACACTGATTTTGATATAGTTTTTTATGTAGGGTGAATGGTGTAGTTAGTGTTTTATCTACAGATTATTGAGCAAAATTTGAACATTTCAAAAATATTGTTTGTGATAATCTACTTTATATGTACTGGTCAATTTATTAGAAATAAAACTTGTCAGATTTGTCAGCCTTTTAATATTTAATCGATATTTTTATATGGGTGTATTTATTTTATTTTTTACTAACATGTCCGTTTTGAAAATATGAAATGTTGGCATGTTTTATACAAAGCAATGAAAGTCCCCCAAGAGCCTTCTGAATTACGGGGCGTCCTACGTGAGCGATTTGCAGCGAACGCGAACGCGAATCACTGGCGATGCCGTGCGACTATATTAATTTGTCGTACGGCATCGCCAGCGCTTCGCGTTCGCGTTCGCTGCAAATCGCTCACCTAGGATATCCCGTTATATTTTCAGCGTTATCATTAGGGTAATTTCTTATATCTGACGATCGCTTTCGTTGATATTAGGGATCCATAAAGAAGGCCACCATTTCCAAATATTATTATTATTTGCTTGTATAAAACAAATTTGGTTGAGCGAGCAGTCATATTGTTAAAAGTTTGTTATAGTTACAAGACAAAGAACGTGCCCAAAATAAAAATGCTTAAGAAATTTGCTTGTTGATTGTAGATTGCTAGAGAGTCGTTTCGGCTAGTTTCAGCTGCCCGGCACTTCTACCTTACAAATATTTTGTGCATGACTCTACAACTTAATTTGTGCCCAAGAGACGTAGACTTCTTCCAAACGAAGCATTTTCTTGGGAGGTAGTTGACTCACTTCCTCATGTGGATAGCTCTACTCCTTCAAGGTACTTGAGCCTTTTGCAGAGTTGGGTTGGACATTGGCAGAGTAGATGTTCTGCTGTGTCAATAGCATTATTGCAAAAACTGCATTGGTCGTCTTCTGCTTTGCCTATTGCCTTTAGGTGGTATTTTATCGGGCAGTGTCCAGTGAACAGTCCGGCGACAGTTTTAATATCTGCTCTGTTCATGTCTAAGAGCTGTTCGGCTCTTTTCGTAGAGATGGTGATAAACCTTTTGGCCTGTCTTAGTCCTGGGGTGTTTCTCCAGTAGGACAACAGTTGGTCTTTTTCTCATTTTTTTAGTTCTTCGATGATGTGGCTCTTCATAAGGCCACAGTAGGGTTCTGGACCACAATATAGTGTTCCAGTTCCTTCTTCCGCAAGGCAGTCTGCTATTTCGTTGCCCTCTAGGCCTCTATGGCCAGGAACCCACAGTAAAGTTACCTGGTTGCGTGTTGCTAATTGTTTTAGGGTTTGCTTACATTCCCAGACTAGCTTTGACACGCACTTGTGCCTTTTAGAGCCTTTAGAGCCACCTGGCTGTCTGAAAATATATAGATGTGCTTTCTGTGAAATCCTTGTGTAGGAGGCACTCATCTGCACATATATTTCTGGCAAGCACTTCCGCTTGGAAGATGGTTATGTACAGCTTACAGTTTGGACCCGAAATATCCAATCCCGCTCCTTTTGCTAGTTTTGAACCATCTGTGTACCACAGCGATGCGTTATTGGCCTGAGGTAGTTTTTTTACTCTCTGATTGGCGGTCATCAATAACTACTGCGAATGGGACATCTAGGTCCGTCATTTGATCATTTGGTTTGCTGACATTTTTCAGTTCTATTTCTTCAAATCTCAAAGCTTGAATTTGCCTATTTGGAATAGCCTGTGAGCGCTTGATAATCGCCTCCCTCTTCATACTGAGATGAAAAAGAGGCATGCTCAGTAGTACTTCTAAGGTTCCGGAAGGGCACGTTGACATTGCCCCTGTTATTTCCAGGCATATCAGCCAATGCACTTTATAAGTTTGGTCCGAGCAATGACCTGCTGGGGTTTTGGTCACCATACCAGCGAGGCATAGGTGACCGTGGGCTTTATTATTGTTTGGTCGATCCAATATACCATTTTTGGTTTTAGGCCCCATGTCTTGCCAACTAGTTTGCGGCATGTACAGATTGCCGTTGTGGCTTTAGAGATGGTGTTTTCTATATGTTTGTTCCAGGTAAGTTTGCGGTCTAGTGTGACCCCTAAATATTTTACCTCGGTGGAAAAAGTTAAGTGTGATCCGTGTAGGGTGGACGCTCTCATTTCTAGCTTCCTTCTTTTTGTAAACGGGACAAGAATGGTTTTCCTAGGATTTAAGGAGAGTCTCTCTTCTCCGCTCCATGATGATGACACAGATGATGACACACCGCATTACTTTGCAAATTCAGAGAAAATCTTAGATACCACATTTGAAATGAACCTAAACAGCCAGTTTAAATTGTCTTTAGTCATAGTGTGGTTATTTCATTTGCTAACCTATATAATCATTATTATGTAGAAATGTGGGGTCCTTGGAGCTCTAGTGAGATTCATGAAAGTGATACAAATCAAAAAGTGCGTCTATCAACAGATGCTAAAGAAATTATTAAGAACGTGTTTCTAACCTTAATGGAACGCGGTAATTTGTGCTTTAAGAGGAAACAGTTTTACTTACAAGGAAATTTTTTTCCACGATGTGGAAAATTACGTAAAAGCCTATTTTAGAACGCAAAAAATGGAGCTGGAGTTGTCAGAAAGTTAGACCGGAGTGACGAAGACATTATACGACATAAAA
The DNA here is from genome assembly GCA_016904865.1 of Pissodes strobi. Taxonomy (NCBI): domain Eukaryota; kingdom Metazoa; phylum Arthropoda; class Insecta; order Coleoptera; family Curculionidae; genus Pissodes; species Pissodes strobi. The sequence continues at coordinate 16,853 of MU188839.1, forward strand.
TTTATCAAATGTATGAAGATAAATATGGTCCAACTTTACGACAATTTAATGAAAATACTTTAGAGATGAAACCGAAATAAAGTGCTCAAGAACGAGTTTGTGGAAGTACTGCCAAAAAAATGGGATTTAAATTCAAAAAGATAAATGAAAGGGCAAATTCTAATGGAATCCAGGCTTCTTCAAGAATGGTGGGGGAAATATTTGAGAGAAATCAGTGACTACAGTGCACAAAAAAGACCAATAATTAATTTCGATGAGATGTGATTTGATACCCATGAGACCCCAACCAGTGAAATTTTATTTATTTATGTGTGTGGCACAGGCCACGAAGTTCTAAGGCCTATAATATACCCGTGAGGATAGCGTGACCTGTTATGGCTTATACAGTCAACGTTGTCCAAGTATCGAAACATGCACTTCACGACACTTTTTTTCCGTCATAATTATTATACGTGCTCCTCACTTCACGTTTTTATCAACCATTATTCTTAAATAATTCGTAGTTTTTGTTTGTCATATGTGTTGTCTCATATTGGCAATGGGACGATTCTAGCGGTAAGCGTGTGACACGTGCACCGTCAAATCGCCGTAAAAGAATAACAATTTTACATGCTGGATCTGAAAACGGGTTTGTGCCGAATGCTTTGTCTCTCCCATCCAAAAACAGAGACTCTTGTGCTTACTATCATGACACAACAGACGAGCTATTTGAAGGTTGGTGGTTTAGAAATAAATTATAGCCAAATACTCCATCAAATAGTGTTATTGTTATGGATAACGTTTAACGAGTTATCATAGAAGACAATTACACAAAGCACCTTGTTCAAACGATCCAAAATTCAAGACTATA
>MU188839.1:18102-58052 GCA_016904865.1 Pissodes strobi
CTTATTAGATCTTGCTGTATCATTATAAGTTAAGGTATTTTAATCTTCTCGCGATTTCGAAAATGACATTTGCTCCCAATCTCTAAGACTCCTTTATTATTTTAGGGAAGCAACCACTTTTATCAAGAAAGAAATATTCTGAAAATCCAATAATAAAAAAGATTCTCATATGATGCATACTTTTTTAAGCACACTTATGCTTCATCTATATAAAAAGTAATATACAGGATGTCCCATTTATAAATCATAAGTTTAACTAATATCTCACAAACTAATTTTTAGTGATAATTTTTTACAAGTAAGCACCTACAAAACCAAGATTTTCAAAATCATTCAATCAGATTAAACGTTCAGCGCCAACCCCTCTGGCACATTATTTCGATTTGTTTACATTTTTTTATACAATTTTGGGACTTTCTGGTTACTTTAGAGTTAGAAAATTAATTTAATTTTTTTTTTGCTTTATACCCATTTTTTATGTGTATCTTTTGGGATACACTGGACTGTGAAAAAGTTTTAGGTCATAAACAAATTCCTAGTTTAGGTATATCATTAAAGATACACGCTCTTTATTATTATTATCTTATCCGATTTTTCTTTTGCAGATTGACGCACATACAGAAAGAGGCGCTAGAAATAAAAAAAAAATGAAGAAAACGCGAAGACAGAAACAGCTGCGGAAAAACAATATCTATGTAAGAATACATAGGATTGTTTTCCTAATTCAATGTAAATACAGTTGTTTCTAAATTATCCTTTTGTTACAGAGATAATGAGAGTGACTAAGTAAATCTGGAAATGAAAAATAACTTTGACAGTGATGATTTGATGATAGTGACTCTGTTGGTGTTGACCAATGCCGTCCTAGACATATGACCAACGATAATGTCCCAAGTACTTCAGGAGCAACTAGTGAATCTGTAAATCTGAATAAAAAGCTAAATAACATGGGAAATGCCCACCCACGGTGATCCACCACCTATAGATTACATTGTCGGTCTTGAAGGATATATATTCTGGAATACTTACTCAAGCAGATCCAATCGATTATTTTGGTTTCCTTTTTACCAAAGTACGACGGTGTTCTATTTGGGGGAGATTTTAATGTCGATTTATTAAAAAACAAGAATGGTGGCACATTGTACATGAATAATTTTTTAAATAAATATGGCCTAAGTCAGTTAATATCTTCTCCTACGCGCGTTACAAGTACTTCTTCATCTCTAATTGATGTGTTGGTAACGTCTCGTGAGCAATTTGTTGATAACATATTGATAACCCCAATGGATGATGTTACTGACCACTCTGTAGTTCAATGTAGTTTAATAATTCAAAAAACTAAGCCTCCAATATCTTTTCGTACTTATCGTGATTACACGAATTTTAATAATGATGTATTTATTGATGACTTGATGCGAATTGATTGGGATATTTTTTATAGGAGTAATAGTATTGATGAAAAGGTATTTTTTTTTAATAACAACATTAGGGATATTTTTGATCATCATCATGCCCCATTGAAAACTGCAAGGATTTCAAAAGCACCGGCTCCATGGCTGACGGATAATTTGAAACTTCTTATGAGATTGCGTGATAGAGCTCGCACAAAAATTAATAAAAATAAAACTGAAAGTTCTTGGCAAGCATATAAAAGTTTAAGAAATTTTGTAACCACTGCCGTAAGAAATGAAAAGCGTGCTTTTTTAAAACACAAGTTTAAAGCCGATCCAAAATGTTTCTGGCGTACCCTTAAATATTTAAATATTAATACAACTCCAAGAGTCTGTGTAGATAGTATAGGTACTGCTTCCTTATTTAATAATCACTTTATTAATAGTGTACCGATATCTGTTGTAACAAATCAGGAATTTATCTCTGACAATTACATGAATCAAACACATCCAAATATTCGAAACAAATTTAAATTCACAGATGTTGGGTCTGATTATGTTGAGAGGAAATTGCTGAGCATTAAAACAAACGCAAAGGGAGTGGATGATATAGATATTAAAATGCTTTCTTTAATTGTTCCAATTTTGACGAACCAAATAACACATATCATTAACTTTTCACTTCGTACTTCGGAATATCCGTCCGTTTGGAAGTGTGCAAACGTTATACCCCTCCCTAAAGTTTCAAATCCCACACATGAAAGTGACTCTGTTATGCAGTTCCGTCCAATAAGCATATTGCCTGCTGTGTCCAAGGTACTGGAGCGGGTTGTTAATGAACAACTTACCGGTTTCTTCAATGAAAATAAAATCGTGCCGGCCACGCAGTCCGGACTTCGTCCACTTCATAGTACTACTACTGCTCTACTTAAAGTAACGGATGACATTTTTCGAGCTTGTGATGGCGGTAGCACCACTTCTCTTGTATTTTTGGATTACAGCAAGGCATTTGATAGTCTGGATCACGAAATTTTGTGTACAAAGTTAGGGTATTTTGGTCTCGACAAATCGTCATTGCTTTTCATGAAGAACTACCTAAGGGATAGAAAGCAGCGTGTGGTGGTTGGCAATAGTCGGTCAGACTTCGTAGTGTTGAAAAGGGGTGTACCCCAGGGAAGTATACTTGGTCCTTTGCTATTTTCTGTGTATACATCTGACTTTGCTAATTTTATGAAGATTTGTAAATCTCATCAGTACGCCGATGACATGCAAATATATCACTCCTTTTTTATTTCTGAATTTAAAAATGCTGAGGAACAGATAAACTGTGATTTGAAAACAATTTATGAAATTTCACAATCTCATGGCTTGATTCTGAATGGCGCCAAATCGCAAATCATGTTATTTGGCAAACATCGTGAATTTCTGTCAGTAAACGATAATTTTGTTATTGAAATCCATGATCAACGCCTAATTCCTTCAAACACTTGTAAAAATCTGGGTCTCTCATTGGACTTTCAATTGCGTTTTGGTTCGCATGTTGCGAGCATTTTGCGAGCGGGATTTACTAAACTGCGTACTCTCTATATGCATCGCGATTTTCATTCAACCGACATAAAACTAAGATTATGTGATTCCCTGATCTTGTCAAATTTGGGTTATTGTGATGTGGTATATTGGCCAGCTTTAACAAGTAAAGATAAAAATAGCTTACAGAAATTACAGAATTCGTGTTTAAAGTTTTCATACGGTCATAGGAAATTTGATCATGTATCTCCTCTTTTTGATAAATCTGAACGGCTCAACCTACAAAAAAGATTTTCTGTGCATTTGGCTACGTTGACTTTTAAAATTGTCACAACGAAACAACCTGAATATCTTTTTGAGAAACTTAGTCGTAGGTCTGATACTCATGGAAGGTCAACTAGACACTGTAATCAGTTTAGTATCCCCAAAGCACAGCTCCGCTTTAGTGGTGTCAAAAAAGTAACTACTCGTTACTTTATATTCGTTACTATCCAATACCCGAAGTACCGAATACCGAACCGAGAACTCTATCGTTATTTCGTTATTTTGAATAGAGTGATTACATATTACATTACACGGTAGTCGGCACTTAGGGACTCACCGCTATGGTCAGGTGGTCGCCGCATATTTTGTCGTATTTCGTCTCGTTACTTTGAAATATTTGCAGTGCTTTTCTATTGTTCTAATGAATTTTGGTTATGAAAGGTATGTCGAACAGCGACCTTATGGAATTTATGAGCTAAGGTGACATTAGATCTTATATTAAATTGACTACTTAATTTCAGAGAGGAGAAGTAGTCTGAAGGGGAAGAATGTACAAAGAATGTACAAAATATATTATTTTTACATTGTAATTATGCCCTCTGAGTACCTGTATTTTTTGATAATTTTTTTTATATTCTAGATATGTTGTGTTTGTTTAGTTTTCTAGTACTTTAGGATTATTATGAGAATTGTTCATAAGTAAATAACACAGATTATAAAGTATTTATATTATTTACTACGTAATAATGAACATTTTTGCAGTTTGCGTTGCATACATGTTTTGTTTCCTCGTACCATGTATCTCTGTTATTTCATAATTATGAAAAAAGTTATTAATGACCCATATAGCCAAATATATGAAGCAAGTGCCTTAACTTCATACACGTTCGTAATTAAACAGTATTTCACAAGAGTACTTAGAATATTCTTATTAGCCAAATAAAAATTATAATGATTGATAGAGATGAAGGTATTGCAGTAAACATTATGATAAACGATAGTAACCATAGATAAATATTAAGGGGGAAAGTAACGAATCATAAAATACCCAAAATATACCTACTAATCGAAGTAATCAAAGTAACGAAGTAACGAATATTTGCAATGATTACTTTATACCAAAGTAACGAAAAGTAACGAGTAGTCAAAAGTAACGAAAATCGACACCACTACTCCGCTTTGTATCAGCGTTCCTTTACTTACAATGCCGTGAAACTTTACAATTCCCTGCCTCCCGGAATAACATCTTGCTCCACCGTGGCGGGTTTCAAGAAGCGTATAAAAGTATTTGCTGGTGAATCTTGATAGGTGTATGTGAACGGTATAGATATTTAAGTATGGGTAGTAAGTAATTTTATTATTATTTTTTTATTTGGTTCATTTAGTACTTAGTAATTATAGTATTGTGTTCGAAATGTTATTACAATTTATTTATTTTTGCGGTTAGATATGAGTAGCTCTAAGCTAGATCTCGCCGCTATTGAATTCAATTTTTGTATTTGTTCTTAAAAGTAATAAAGACATTATTTATTTATTTATTTATTTATTTATTTATTTTGATCTGTTCTTGACGCATGATATTTTGAAACTCATCGCAGAGCAAATAAATCTATTTCCAATCCAAAACTAGATGTCCAGCGATACTCTCCCGATTCTAGAACACATTCATGGGTTCCCATAACTATTGACGAAATTCAAAATTTTCTAGCCCCAATAGGAGAGCTGACTCGCATCTAGCGAGCAACGATTGTAAAACATAATGGGCGGGACTTGGTTTGCTTACTATTTTAGAATGTCTAATATTTCACTTCACGCATGTCCCTTCGCTCGCTTCGCTTGCTCCGGGGCGCTAACCCGAACAGACCTAACCCAAGGCATGTCCAAAATTAAGAAAAAAACTTTTTGCAAACATAACCTTAAAAAAATATAAAGTCTTGCCACTGACGGGAATCGAACCCCGAGCGTCGTATCACAAGCATAGCATCTAACCACTAGACCGCGTTGGAAGCAACTGACTGGACCGTGAAGACATTCAAACAAAGCCTCTAAATAGTAAACAAACCAAGTCCCGCCCACCCAACTGTCATTATGGATTGTTCTAAGCATTGCTCGCTAGAGGCGAATATAAAACTGCTGGCAATAAAGGATTATTGGCGGAAGCATAAACTTTATAGCATTCTCTTGACTCCTTCAATAATGCCTCGAAATAAGTTCGACCTGATACTAAAACATATGCACTTTTCTGATAACTCAAGTGCTGATCCAGATGACAGACTGAATAAAGTAAGAACATTGATTATTAACTTTATTCAGAATTTTCAGAAGACCTACATTCCTGAAGAAACGATCTGCGTCGACGAGTCCTTGAGACCTTGGCGTGGAAGGCTAGTATTCCGCCAGTATATCCCAAATAAAGCCGCCAAGTATGGAATCAAAGTCTACAAACTCTGCGCAGAAAAGGGATACACATGGAATATGATGGTTTACTGCGGTAAGTCGAAGGATTGAACTACGGATGTTCCTGAAAAAACGGTCATGACACTGGCAGGGGATCTATTAGACCAAGGAAGAACTATCTACACTGATAATTACTATACAAGCGTACCACTTGCCCATCGTTTGAGGCGTAGAAAACCCCCTTTAGTTGGTACACTTAGGGCAATCCGCACATTTCTTCCAAAGAATGTCATAAACGCCAAATTGAAGAGGGGTCAAATATCTGTTATGCAAACAAAGAATGGCATTGTTGTCACAAAATTGCATAACAAGCGAGAGGTCAGTATGCTCTCGACAAAAACCTCGGGACTAAAAACAACAGTCAATAAAAGCAAAAAAAAATACACCAATCATAAAGCCGGAATCCATTTCAGACTAAATAAGGGCAAGTCATCAATTGATCTACGGATCGGCCTTAAAACAAAATGGTACCGAAAATTGGCGTTTGAAGTCATTTTGGGGACAAGCCTAGTAAACGCGCATTTTTTATCACGGTGACCGTCCATGAGAATATTTCGGAAAGTAAAGCCATTTGAATTCTGAAAATTGGGACCGTAAGGTTTTCAAAGACGCTCTATTCAAATAAAAAAACAGCAACGTTGTGCGACTTCCGTTTCTACCGGAAGTAGATGTCAACTTGGTTATTTTAAACAGAACATTCTGTATATTATTGCATATTTGGATTTTGCGGAGAATTCTAAACATATTTCATGAATAATGTCCTATACATATCTCCAATTGCTTTAGAAATATTGACAGTTGAAAATCGACCATTTACCAAGTTTGACAGCCTGTGAAATCTAAACGGCTAAAGATAGAGCAAAATGGATTGCACTTTTGCACTTTCCTATCTTGGTTTTTCATAAGCTATCGTTTGACACTAATTGTTTATTTAACCAGATGTTAAGAACTTCCGGTTAAATCTAAAGTTAGCGTCAAACGATAGCTTATGAAAAACCAAGGTAGGAAAGTGCAAACCATTTTGCTCTATCTTTAGCCGTTTAGATTTCACAGGCTGTCAAACTTGGCAAATGGTCGATTTTCAACTGTCAATATTTCAAAAAGAGTTGGAGATAGGTATATGACATTATTCATGAAATATGTCTAGAATTCTCCGCAAAATCCAAATATGCAATAATATACAAGATGTTCTGTTTAAAATAAGTTGACATCTACTTCCGGTATAACCGAAAGTCGCACAACGTTGCTGTTATTTTATTCGAATAGAGCGTCTTTGAAAACCTTATGGTCCCAATTTTCAGAATTTAAATGACTTTACTTTCCGAAATATTCTAATGAACGGTCACCGTATAATGACACTACAACAAAAAGAAAGATAACAATTACAGAATTTAGGAAAGAGGTAATTCTTGCAATACTTGAACGAAAAGATGCTAAAAATGAAGCTGAAGCGGAACCATCAAGAAAACGAAACGTTCCACAGCCCCAGCATTACTTGATAAGAAATGAAAAGGAATGAAAGTTCATGGGAGGTGAGCAGAATGTTATAAGAAATACAATGATGGGCTAAAATATGGAACAAATTCATTATCTCGTAAACCACAATTTTTTTAAAAAATCGCTCGAACCCGTCGATTTTGTTTTTCGATCGCGCATATTCTGACATAAAATGTAGATATACAGGGTGTTCCAAATTAGAGTGACAGAAAAAATATTTTTTTATAAAATGGAACCCCCTGTATATTATTGCATATTTTGATTTTGCGGAGAATTCTAGACGTATTTCATGAATAATGTCCTATACCTATCTCCAACTGTTTTTGAAATATAGACAGTTGAAAATCGACCATTTACCAAGTTTGACAGCCTGTGCAATCTAAACCGCTAAAGATAGAGCAAAATGGTTTGCACTTTCCTATCTTGGCTTTTCATAAGCTATCGTTTGACACTAACTTTATATTTAACCAGAGGTTAAGAAATTCCGGTTAAATTTAACCTCTGGTTAAACCCAAAGTTAGTGTCAAACGATAGCTTATGAAAAAACAAGATGGGAAAGTGCAAACCATTTTGGTCTATCTTTAGTCGTTTAGATTTCACAAGCTGTCAAACTTGGTAAATGGCCGATTTTCAACTGTCAATATTTCAAAAACAGTTGGAGATAGGTATAGGACATTATTCATGAAATATGTCTAGAATTCTCCGCAAAATCAAAATATGCAATAATATACAGGGGGTTCCATTTTATAAAAAAATATTTTTTCTGTCACTCTAATTTGGAACACCCTGTATATCTACATTTTATGTCAGAATATGCGCGATCGAAAAACAAAATCGACGGGTTCGAGCGATTTTTAAAAAAAATTGTGGTTTACGAGATAATGAATTTGTTCCATATTTTAGCCCATCACTGTATGAAAGGAAGGGAATACAAATCGGCGGTAGAATAGTAAAAGATTCTTAAGTTATAACCAGATGTTCAGTTTGCGATATTTTTATTTGTCACAAATGTTTCAATGCTACTCACTAAAAACCATTTAGTTATTTTATTTTTAGCCAAGTTTCTTTTTTCTTCTATATTTAGTTAACTATTTAACTGTTTTTCGTTTTTATCAATAAATCCTCAAAATAACTTCATTTTGTTTTAATTTGCGAAATAATATTTCAAAAGCTTTCTTCCAACTTACACCCCACCCCAACTATTGTTTAGTAAGTCCTACTAGGCCAAAGCTTACGATTCCCCCCAAAAAATGCATGTAAAGTGCGTGTGCCAAAAACGAAACTTAGTCGATGTATCTTCTAAGATACAAAAAGTTTGTTACAAAGTGTATCTTAAAAGCTATATTGGTGCTGAACGTGTTAAAAACTAAAGGAGTCATAACATATTTGACACCTGAATCTCTCGTCGAAAAGTAAAACACTTAAAATCAAAACACTCAAAATCAAAACACTCTATCTTTGATAATAATTCTAATACTCACTAAAAGTATCGAAAAACGGACGTACGTTAGAATTGGCAACTATATTTTGCAGGACTAGCGTACTAGATTTTATGAACATTGACTTAATATTCGGAACATTTCGCAAACTGGCTTATTGAAAGCGTATAGATAATCAAACTTAAGTTAGGAGATTTACTGTCTAAGAAATTATGAATTAAAAGATATAACAATTTATTTAGCCTCTTAGCAACGCCACTGGACCAGCCCAACATTTTCTTAAATTAAACAACTTAATTCTAAAACCATCGTTTTTATGTATTATGTTCACCGTTACGCCTATGTTTTACTACTAAAACCGTATCACGTAATTATAATGGATAGAATCGACAGACGTTACTGTTGCTAAAATCCAACGCCCGCTAGCAGAACAATTATAATAAATTATGCATCAAAATTAATTTTAATTGGCATTAATTAATTTTTAAACGGCTTGTCGGTCACAGACAGTCCGGTCGAGGGGTTCATTGCCTCCGGGCGAAAACCCGGACTAGTCCATCAGACTTTGGTCAGAGTACAAATAATATCGAGTAGATTCACTTAGCAAAAATCGTTTGATGTTTTTGGATCAAACGCAAAAGCCGCAGCACGGTAAAAAAATTAGTTTTTACCCTACCTGCAGCAGCGAGCAGTCTGTGAGGGGAGATTCAAAAAGTATTAGCTGATGCAAAATTATTTCCTCGGTTATTATTTGATACACGATATTTCAAAGGGCTATTAAGGTAATTTTTAATACGTGATTCAAATGAATAAAACTATGTAATAAGGTTATACAAATTAGTAACGTATACTAAATTCAAAAACATTATAAATGAAGGTAATACCTATTAAAATAATTTATTTGACAGTTTGCAACTTGATTCATCTATTAAAACATATATAAAGCAGAAGGTTCAAAGTACCTGAGAAATATTGTGGGAATTTAAATATAAAAAGGACAAATTAAGCTAGTAAAGTAAATTTATAGCTTCTTAAAAGTCTAAACACTTCATTACTCGCGCTACGAGTATTTCTCTCACATTTTCTGCGAAATCGTCAGTTTTCGGAGATGGCTTTGCGGACGTAGTTGTCCTCCGCTACTCTAGCTGAATTATTTGGCGTCCTCTTTAACATAGCCAATTAACCGGGTGCATTTCTCAAATGATTGACTGCATTTGTGAGATTTACCCTCATCGCGCTACGTCTGCCATAGTACTTTTAACATTGAAAATGTTTCTGTTTTGCTGTTATGGGGCATCAAATTGCGAAAAAGTGCATGCTACATTTGCCACACATGATGTCATATGCGTTATGAACTACTAACCCAAACTAACCAAAAGTAATGAAAAGCACCAAAAAGAACTAAATGTATCGGATTAAAAAAAATTGAAGTAAGACTAACTCAAGTTATCCGAACTTTTGCAGCTAACTAAAACTAACCAAATTACTAAAATAAATTGGAACTAACTGAAATTAACCGAAAGTTGAGTGAACAACTAACCAAAAGCACAAAAAACGCCTAAACCGTATCGGGCAAAAATTACAGATATTAAAGTAAGTTAAAATTACCTTAAATTAACCGAATTTTGGCGACTAACCAAAACTAACCGAAAACATTAAATTTGATTGTAACGTATCGGAGTCGGTTCAAGTGACTAAAATTAATTAAAACGAACTGAAATTAAAGAAATGTCTTTTTAACATTATAATATTTTTAAACATAATTAAAAAAAAGGTGCCGATATGAAGACCTAAAAAATTACCCTCCACTTGTAGATAGGAAAATCTATTAATATATAACTAGCTATGACTTTGCGGTAGATAATAATTCTCACCTGTTCCGAATTGTTTTAGTCCGTTCTTTCGCTTTTGCTTACTTTTAGTTGGTTTTGTTTAGCCGTTTAATTAGCTTTCGGTTAGTCTCAGTTAGACCCTATTTATTTTAGTCATTTGAACCGACTCCGATACGTTATAATCAAATTTAGGGTTTTTCGTTACTTTTGGTTAGTCGCCAAAGGTCTGCTCGTCTTGGTTAGTTTTAACTTACTTTAATTTTTGTAACCTATTCCGATACGATTTAGTGCTTTTGGTTACTTTTGATTAGTTTTGGTTTGTCATTCAATCAGATTTCTGTTAGTTTTAGTTGGTTTTTATATATTTTAGAATTTGAACCGCTTCAAATACGTTACGAGTGTAATTAAGATAAATAGATAGATAGATAAACTTTTATTTATTCCTTATAACAGTGAGTTACAGAAGCGAAACTAGGCGTGGAACAGTGTCACAAATACAACAGAAAACTTACATATAAAGTAGAAATATAGGTACATTGTACATACATTTAACAAATACTATTGTGTACAATCCTATAGAATAACAAACATAAAGTAATGACAATCAAATGTATATGTGATTTGGCATAGACAAATAAAATTGTAATAACCAAAAAACTAAAAATTGATAAAAATATATGTACATAATATATAATAGGCATTTTATTTAAGATCACTTTTATTACAGGAAATAAATTCTTCTATAGAGTAGAAAGCATTCTTAGAAAATTCCTCAGTACATGTTTCAGCTTAATTCTAGGATATCCTCGAACACTTATAGGAATGCAGTTAAAGATCTTTATTATAGAGAATTCAACATTTTTTTGGAGGTATGCAAAATTGTACTTATCAGGAACCAGATTGTTTTTATTTCTAGTAGGATAATTATGGGTTAGGTGAGAGTCCACAAACAGATCGCTATTATCAATAACAAACAGTACACAATCCAGAATATACAAACAGATAACAGTTAAAATATTATTGTCGATAAAAATTCCTTTACATGATTCTTGTTGTTTCATGCCAAAAATCAAACGCAAACACCGCTTCTGCAGTACAAATATTCTACGCATTTGAGATGAATTGTCCCAAAATATCAGTCCATACTTAATACGTGAGTGAATAAATGCATGATAGGCTGTCAGAGCAGATCCAATACCAACCAGGTTCGCTATAATCTTGAGAGCATAACAATAACGTGCAACCCTGGTTGCGACACCATCAATGTGCACCCCCCAATCCAATCTTTGATCAATGTCAACTCCCAGAAAAGAAACACTCTCAACAGATGTTACTAGTACATTATTGTATAAAAAACTAAAGCTGTTTAGTACTCTGTTTCCAAAGAGAAGACACTGAGTTTTTGACACATTTAGTAACAGGTTGTTGGCTGAGAAGTACCCACCAAGAATGTCACAAACAGAATTTAATTTTAATGTTTTTGATTAATTTTAGTTAGTCGCCGAAATTCGGCTAATTTAAGTGAGTTTCAACTTACTTTAATATTTTTAATCTATTTTGATTTATGGTTTCTCTTTTCTGGTTACTTTTGGTTAGTTTTGTTGTTCAATCAACTTTCGGTTAATTTCAGTTAGTTTAAATTTATTATAGTCATTTGAACCAGTTCCAATACGTTATTACCAATTTTACTGTTTTTGGTTAGTTAAGGTTAGTCGCCAAAATTCGGTTAATTTGGGTTAATTTTATCTTACTCCAATATTTTTTAATCTATTACGATACGTTTTAGCCGGTTTCGGTGCTTTTAGTTTCTTTTGGCTAGTCATTCAATCAGCTTTCGGTTACTTTCAGTTAGCTCCCAATTTATTTTACTCATTTGAAGCGATTCCGATACATTATAACCAATTTAAATGTTTTTTGTAAAATTATGTCAGTCACCAAAATTAGATTAATTTGGGTTAGTTTCAACTAATTTTAATATTTTTAATCTGTTCCGAAAGGTTTAAGCCCTTAGTGCTTTTGGTTACTTTGCCCAGTTTTGATTAGTCGTGCAATCAACTTTTTGTTAATTACAGTTAGTTTCAATTTATATTAGTAATTTGAACCGATTCCGTACTTTATAACCAATTTTAATGTTTTTGGTTAGTCGCCTAAATTCGGTTACTTTGAGTTAGTTTCAACTTACTTTAATATTTTTAATCTGTTCCGATACGTTTTAGCCCTTTTTGGTGCTTTTAGTTACTTTTGGTTAGTTTTTCAATCAACTTTCGATTACTTTCAGTTAGTTCCAATTTGTTTTAGTCATTTGAATCGGTTCCGATACCTTATAATCAAATTTAATGTTTTTGGTTGGTCGTTAAAATTCCGTTCGTTTTGGTTAGTTTTAACTTAATTTAATTTTCGTAACCTGTACCGGTACGTTTAAGCCTGTATTGGTTACTTTTGGCGAGTTTTGGTTAGTCATTCAATCAACTTTCGGTGAGTTTCAGTTAATTCCAATTTATTTTAGTCATTTTAATCGATTCCGATACCTTATAAATCAAATTTAAGTTTAAGTAAATAAACTAACACGATCTCACACGCGTATGATGTCATGTGTCAAATGTAGCATGCACTTTTTCACGATCTGAGGTCCTATACCTACTAGGCTAATAGAAACATTTTCAATGTTAAAATATAAGAGTTGCTTTAAAAACACAAAAGGTCATGTGAAAAATTCGCAATTATTAAAACATAAACGGATTTTTGCTCACGCTAGTAGTGTCGGGCATTTAATTTTTACCGTACTTGTTTTCGTTTCTCACTATTGTCTTTATCCATATTTAGGTAAATAACAAAATTTTAATAAAGACATATTTGTTAAACCGATTATACGTGTACATAATCGAAAAACTGCATATTATTAAAAAATTATTATAAATCTGATAGGGTCTTGGGGCATCTAAAAAATGAAAATTCGTCACCCACTTTTGTAATACAATAATTATCCGCACAACAATATCTCGCCATAGTAACGATCTTAATAATTATTTAATTCAACGCGACCCAACAGTACAGAATATCAAGGCGTTTGCACACTGACCGTAAATTCTCCCTCGTAGTGTAGCCACAACTGGCCGCGAACGAGATTGATCCGGATTCGGTTTGAAGGTAAAAACTGTCGGCGAAATTGGAAATTTGCCTCGAGTGAACCTACCGTATATACTTATTTATACTGTGCTTTGGTGTTGCGGGAAGTTTACGGGGCAACAATTTGTAAACCATGCTTGTAATTTATAAGATCTTAACAAAAATAAACTGGGGAAGTCTATGTATAAACATTGATTAAGTAAGGGTTATTGAGGGCCTCTATACAGAGTATAACCCTGCATAAAGGACATATCCGCGCTAATTTCTTTATAAGATCGATGCAAAATATTAAATCATGGAATAATCGTGTTGGTTAGACAATAAAAAAAACCTTTTTTCCACTACCGCGCGTAAAATACTCACTTTACGCACTGTTTAAGATTCGTAAATAATACATCTTTAATGCATTGCGTAAAATAATGTATTCTACCTGCGTAAAGTGATTCAATAATATTTTAATTTTTTTTATATACTTATTTTTTGGTCGTAGAAAAAATGTTGTATGCTACTCATGTGTAAAGTACTCTTTTTATTCATGGAATGTCGCATTCGCTTATATTCCCATTAAAAAAATGGCCACCTTAAACACTTGTTACATAAATAACTATTGAAATATTGATTTATTGATTACATATTTTCTGATTTATACCCAAAATTCAAGTTAGCTAAGCCTCAAAAAGCACCGTAGCTCGTAGCTAGTATTTAATACTTTCTGCATTATCAAGTTTCGCAGTTAAAAATAATCAGAAATCCATTTTCTGATCTGGATAACAATACTAGACTCAAAAAAAAGAAGGATCCTTTAAAATTTTGGCTCGGAGATTATTAAAAATCAGCAAGGTAAGAAACAAGAAATTTTGTTCTGCATGTTCTGCCGTCAAATTTTCAAATTCACATTCATATTTTGAAGCATGAACTGGCAATATTAGAACAAAAATTGGGTATACAAAAAATGTCCAAGAAAATTGGTATTCTAAAAAGAGTAGAGCCAATTTTAATGGTTGATATTCTTATACACTTACTCATTTTCCACTATATTGAATGTGTGGTTGTTGACAAACACAGATTAAATTTTTTGAGAGTTATCCTTGCATTTATTAAATATAGCAAGATTTTAATTATACTTGATTAATGAATATATTGAATGATATAGAATCTTCCTGCAGATTACACTAGGTAACGGGTATTATGATAGAAGTTTAAAAATGATTAATGGGAGAAAATGGGAATTCTGAAATAACCAAAGTGCAAAAAATTATATTAGAAGAGTCCAAAATAAAAAAGTTGGTGAGATATATTTTTTAAACTAACAATAACCTGAACTGACCCAAACTAACCAAACTAAAGTAATTTTCAGCGTTTAACCTTATCTGAGTTCAATCAATCGTGTGATTTTAGTTAGATTCTTCTTCATTTATGATGGCTTAAAATAAAATAACTCAATCACTTCTGTTTTTTGCATCCACTTTAATTCTAGGGCTTTATTCTATGGCAACATTTCCTAAATCCTTTTAGCAAACCTACCTATAGATGCGATCGGCAGCCAGTAATACAGTTGAGAGCTAGGTTCGTGGATCATCGGTACACTTTAATAAAGATATTGGCACCACCTAGTTAACTGTGACTCAACTAGGAAAAATCTATAATGTTATTAAATCCTGAAAAGTAATTTTTGGAGGAGCTTTTCAATAATACATAATATTTCCCTAAAATAAATACTTTATTATTTCCCTACTAATGGTGAGATCCCTTGATATAAAACAACAATTATACAATACAATTACAATCACATGTATAAACAATAAAGCAATAGAAAAAAAGCTAACATAATATTGACTATTATCAACAATGGTGTCAGATACAAACTGTTGGGCAAATATTCTGCATACACAGTAGTAGGTTACTAAAATGACGAGTTGCTAAATAGCGCGCAGGGTTTTAAATTTATGAATTTTATTCTGCCGCAAGGATACGAAAAAAGACATGTGTATAATCACTCAATCTTTAGAAAATGTAAATTTGCCAAGACAGCCTTACAAAAAATGGCAAATGGTATTACTTACAACTTATGAAGTAGGTATTTCTTCGTTCGAGTCTGAAATATCTAGCTCACTATGGGTGTTTTGGTCGCTGAAAATGTTCTCGTCATCTTCCTGATCACTCTGGTCCGCAAGGGTCATTTCTTCCAGTGTAGTAATTTCGTTCAATACCTTATTATTTGATTCATCTTCCTAGTCGGATATTTCAGCACCTTCTTTTACTTCTTCCCGAAATTATTCGCTATTTAAAATATCTTCCAATTGGTTTCCTGACAAATCTTGAGACCTGCACGCCATTTTTGTAAAAAAAACCGTCATCTTTATTTGTTCTTACTGAAGAATTTATAGAAGCAAGACTTTAAAACTTGTGGTACAGAAAAAGCAGATGCTTACGAAATAACATTTTTATAGTATGTCCCTATACCTTTTATGCACCCTCTGTATAGGTCCTTTAATATAATATTCTCAAATCGATCCATTATTTTATACAAATAAAAGAAAAACCTTAAGAGAGAGTCAAGAACACTGTAAATGAAAAAATTGAAATGGCACGATGTAGCCCAATATCTAAATACATTCCAGCTTGTATTAATTGGGGGTTAAAGATATTTTTTTAGGTTTATTTGGTATGGTCAGAGGAGCCTGAAACTAAGTTTGCCACCTCGAAAGCCCTGGGGAGAACTTTTGGTAGGCGAAACACCTCGAAATTTTGACACTTTAAAGTTTTTAGCTTATTACTCAAAAACTACACGCCCTAGAGAAAATGTCATTCTTACCAAAGTTAAAATTCCCTATAAAATGCACAGGCCAATATATAAAAATATAGTTTTGAGGTTTTCAGGATTTAAGGTTGAAAAAAAGTCGTTTTATTTACAAGAGAAGTGATTAGCATGAAGAACAATATAGGTATATAAATATTAGTCTATACAATAATAATAAAAGAGTATGTATTTTTACGTAATTCATATTACTCTCATTCATTTTGAAAGTCCAGCTTGAGGCTTCTCATCCTACGAAAATTCGTCTTCCACCTCTTCAACTTCTGTATTTTCTTCTTCCCCTTCTAATACCCCCTCGTCCCCCACATGTCGCGCTTCAGTGACATCCTCGTCAAAGTCCTCCGTGATTTCAATGGGTTGGAGCAAGAAATGCCCGAACAATTTTTACAGAACTGCTAAATTCTGTTGTTTTATGGGTAAATTCTCAAACTAATTTGCTAGCCACTTGGATATATTATAATTTGGTGAGCCTATTGCCGGGGACGCATTGCATTCCCAGGATTATGAATTCTGGGTAGATAATATAGTTTCCACATAGTAGGACTGATCACAGATAATTTTTATTTAATTTGATAATAATTTGTAATTAATTTGATTAGAAAGAAGTTGCTTCATGTCTTCAAAGTGTTTTTAACTTGTGTTACCATCTTAGGGCGTCAGGAAGATGTTGAATGGAATGGAGTCATTCATACTAGCCCTTACAAAAACACAAGTATGTTCTACGATAACAACGGTAAACTACTCCTATCCTGGTTACGACTTACACACCCGATTTAGACATAAGTTCGGAATATGCCTTTTTGTCCGAAGTTATCTTTCATGTCACCGCAAGGAAACACTCGAACCGAACAACCTTGACGTCATATCGCTTAAGTTCACCGCCAAGGAATAAACCAAGCTTATATGCTGTCTCTATCACCCTCCAAGCGATAGAGCCAACCAAAGCTTTTTTACAACACTGCCTACCACTTTTGACTCAATACAGGTCGATCACCCCAATTAAGAAGTAATCGTTCTTGGAGATTTCAATACCCACAACACCAACTGGCTCAAACATCACAACAAGACCGACAACGAAGGTAGGGAAGCTGAAGCATTTGCCATCAGCTGCGGGCTTACTCAACTTGTAGACGAACCAACTCGAACCTCAGAGAGGGGCGAATTCGCCGCCCTCCTGGATCTTTTTCTAACCACCAATCCTGCCCAGTACCCAATTACAGTTGGTCCGCTATTAGGTACATCCGACCACAAACTTATTACAACGGTTTGTAAATTGCCACTTCCACAGAAGGATCCACCATTGCCTCAAAAAATCCATTTCACAATTCTGCAAACTGGGACGATCTAAGGGAGTTCTACCTAGATTTTCCTTGGATCGACGTCTGCTTTGACACTGATGACCCGTCAGTCTGCTGCGAGGAGATTACGCAAGTAATCTCCTCAGAAATGGAAGCATACATTCCCAGTTCCATCAAGTTACCATCAAAAGGAAAACCCTTGTTCGACAGAAGATGCGAAAGAGCTGTAGGTAGGAAACAGCAAGCCTACAAGTCATCATCATCAAACAGCCGTTCGCGTCCACTGCTGGACATAGACCTTCCTTAGTGTTTGCCATCTCTTTCGGTCTGGTGCATCCCGTATACAGTTTCCCCGGATTCTTTTTATGTCATCAGTCCATCTTGTTGCTGGTCTGCCTCTATTTCTATAAGCTTCGCGCCTCTGCCTCCACTCCAAAATACGTTTTGACCATCTTCCGTCCGTTGTTCGTGCCAAATGTCCAGCCCAGTTCCACTTCAAGATTGCAACCCTTTCTATAACGTCAGTCACACCCGTTCTATGCCGTATAGTCGCGTTGGGTATCCTGTCTTTCAGAGACAGCCCCAGCATTGATCGCGTCATTGATCTCTGAGCAACTTGCATATTGTGTGCCGTTCTTCTGGTAAGCGTCAACGTTTCTGCCTCATAGGTTAGTACTAGCAGTATACATTGGTTATATGTTTTCCGTCTGAGACATATAGGAATGTCTGATTTAAAAACATCCTTAAGCCTACCAAATTCTGCCCACGCCAAGCCTATTCTCCTGTTCAGCTCGCAGGTCTGATTATATGGGCCAATCCTGAGCTCGTGTCCCAAATATTTATATGAGGCAACTTGCTCGATGCTCCCACCGTCAACTGAGATGTTATCGCTCAAGACAAGGCCATAAATTGCGTCTTCGCAAAATTCATTTTTAGTCCGACCTCTTTAAAACTTCTTGAAGGCTCCCCAGCATAGTCTGTGTCTGGTCAATAATGTCATCAGCAAATCTCAGGTGGCTCAACAGCTCTCCATCGATATTTATGCCCTCTTCTTGCCAGTTTACTCTTTTAAAGGCATATTCTAGTATGGTGGTAGAGAGCTTTGGAGATGTTGTGTCGCCCTGACGACCTCCCCTATCGATTTGAAATTTATTTGTGTCTGCATGTAACCTTACACATGCAGATGCCTGCTTGTATACGTTCTTCAAAAAGGAATTATAACGATAGTCAATACGACAATCCGCCAGCGCTAGCAGCATCTTGTGTTGATTTACGAAGTCGAAGGCCTTCTCGATTTCTATGAATACTGGGACAAGTGGTTTGTTATACTCGATGATCTTCTCTATTCGAGTCTTGATCGTTTGTTCCATACCCTGCTCTAAATCCAGCCTGTTCTCTTGGCTGGTATAAGTCTAATTTAGATGTTAGACGCTTTGTTATAATCTTCATGAAGAGTTTGTAGACATGTGACAGTAAGCTGATGGGTCTATAGTTTTCTAGTTCTGCGATGTCTCCCTTTTTATGCATTATGATTATAACGGCATTATCCCATTGGGAAGGTGTTGTTCCCTTCAGGAGACATGCATTGAAAAGCCTGCATATATTCCTAATCAATATGTTTCCTCCTGTTTTAATTGTTTCGGTAACAATTCCATCTTCGCCTGGGGATTTATTGTCCTTCATTTCTACAAGCCTACAAGTACTGGCAACAAAATCTGACCGCTGAAAATTGCAATTATTTTGTCGAAGCGAGAAATGAATACAAACGTGTGATCGACGAAACTAAGGACAAACACAATAAAAAATCAGGGATAAACTGTTGCAATGCCACAGTGGCTCCAGGAATTTCTGGTCGGTAGCAAAGACAGTAAGTAACAACTTTACAAAAACGTCTCTCCCATTTTTGACAGATGAACGTAGCATCACGGCGACCACAGTCAAGGAAAAAGCAACCATGCTCACCAAAATGTTTTTATCGCACTCTACCTTAGACGTCCCTTAAGGCAAGGCTCTCCCCACCATATCGAACATCAACACCCTGCCATCGTGTTAAAGATCTGCGCCGACGAACTAGCACCCGTTTTTTCCAGACCTTTTTCTCTGTCTTGCCGAAAAGGGATATACCCATCTTCTTGGAAAGTCGCTCGAGTGCAACCTGTTCCAAAAAAAGCAAGAAAACCACGCCCTCAAACTATCGCCCAATTGCCATGCTTCCCATAATCTCCAATGTCAAGGAACGTGTAGTCAATCAGCAACTACTCAAGTACCTCGAGAACAACAGAATAATCACCGATAATCAATACGGTTTTCGCAAAGAGAGATCAGGAGATATATTGGCCTATGTCACTCATATATGGAGTAAGGCAATTAAGAACTACGGAGAGTCTCGAGCGATTGCGTTGGATATTTCGAAGGCATTCGACAGAGTTCGGCATCACGGATTGCTCAAGAAACTACCGTCCTTCGGACTGCCAGCCTCTCTCTGCAGCTGGTTTGCCAGTTTCCTTAAGAACCGATATCTGCATGTGGGCGTGCCTCAGGGTGCAATACTTTCACCAACTCTGTTCCTCATCTATATTAATGACCTGCTGACCGAAACGAATAATCTTGTTTACAGTTTTGCAGATGACAGTACCCATGCCTCCCAATTTAGATCAGAAAACCCTTTACCAGCGACTGAGACTTATCACCGCAGACAGGAGCAGATTAAAGCAATTAATCAAGACCTGAAAAAAGTTTAAACTTGGGGCAACAGAAATTTGGTCCAGTTCAATGCAGCAAAGACCCAAGCAGCCACGTTTACCAAGAAGGCCAATACGACGGGCCCTGACATCATTATGGCAGGATTGACCATTCCTTCATCCTCGTTAATCGGACTGCTGGTTGTCTCAGTCAACAGCAATATGTCCTGGCATGATCACGTTGCTAACATCGCAAAATCAGCCTCCAGAAGCTTGGTGCGCTATTTCGCAACAAAAAAACTGGGGTGCCGCACCAAAGCATACCCTAAAGCTGCTGGATTCCTTTCAGAAGAGAGCTGTGCGTCTCATCGGCGACCCGGAATTGACCCGGAAACTGGATAGTCTGGAACACCGCAGACATGTGGCCGAGATGTCCCTGTTTTACAGATAGTTTCACTGCAGGTGTTCCCAGTATTTGGCCCGCCTTATCCCGCGCCTAGCAACGCCTGTCAGACAGTCACGACAGATGGCAAAATGGCACCAGTTCATCGTACAACTGGAAACATCTAGAACGTCGCTTTACAAGAACTCCTTTGTCTGGCGCACTGCATCACTGTGGAACTCACTCCCAGGACATCTGCTTTCTGCTTCCCCCTAATTACAACCTACAACTATTCAAGAACCGTGTCAATAAACATCTTCGCACACACACCGCTCGTCGAGCGCCATAGGATATCCCTTTAGTGTGTGTGCCACTGCCATAAAAAAAACCTACAACATCAGGGAAGTTATCCTTTGGTAGAGGCAAAGCAAAATTTAAACCTTTATTTAAAAGATCCAATTCCAGTTTCAAATGTAGGCCGTGGAAGTTTTGACCAATAATTTTTGTCATGCAAGCCTTACCTATTTCTTGGGCTAAATGGCAATTAACCTGCTCTTTACCCACAACTTCACTACTTATTGACTAATATTAGCGCTATTAGCAGGGCAGCAGTGAATTGAAGTTTTTCATTTCTTCTTATTAAACATCAAAGGCAAGTGGGAAGGGATTAAGACGGTATAAAATTAAGTTTGGCCAGTGCATTTTGTAGGGAATTTCTTGCATTAACTTTGATAAGAGTGAAATTAGGACATGTGGTTTTTGAGTAATAAGCAGAAAACTGAAAAAAGTTTTTTGCCTATCAAAAGTTCTCACCAGGGCTTTCGAGGTCGCAAACTTAGTTTCAGGCTCTCTTTACCATACCAAATAATTCTAAAAAGAAAAATCTTTTAACCCCAATTAATGCAAGCTGGGGCCCTCTCAGGCTACCCATATACTGGGCTAATGTATAAAAGTTTTGAAACTTGCGTTGCGAAGCAGTTCTTATCCTAGAAAAGTACAGGGACGGACAGTCTGTAAAATTAAAATTCTGAGAAATGTGGCAAAATAGGGTCCCTGTGACCCCTCTGTAAAGCTGGGGGTTAAGGAGGCCAGAAGCCTCTATAGAAATCCTGCATTTTTACTGATTAATGTTACAAACTTTATATTACATTAACAGCTAAAAAAGGCTTGTTTATAATAAAGCAAGTAAGAATTCTTATAATTTGTCATTTTTCATGTTGTATCCTATTTTCAAAGACTATAATAGCTTAAAAAAAACAATGAACTTCAAATGCTTTTGGTTTTATATCCACTCAATATCCTATATCATTACATGGACATTTACTAAGTATTTATTTCCTTATTCGATCATCAATTACTAATAAGAGAAACAAGTAATCATTGAAAACACAATCATACATTCACATTAATTCAATTCCGGCTCGGCACGTGGTTTTTCGGTGGCTATTGACCCGACTAGACGGGACGGAGAGTATGATGCCGCGATCGCGAATGTACGTTGTTAACCGTCTGCATTTGGGGCGAAGTTACAAATTAGGGGTTAAGACTGGTTTTTTTATATTATCTTTATCCCCAATCATAACTGAAAGCTGTTGTACAATTCACCTAATGCGATGAAAAAAAGGGCATAATTTGAAATGAAAAAACGAAATCGGTGAATTACAACGCGTTAATGCCATACGAAGTACCTATATCCTAGTAGTTTACTAACAAAAGCTTTGATGTCGAATTTCTAAGAACTCATTTGAGTCTCTTTTCGATTCATATCTATCTGATATTCGATGATACAATGATCCCCCGGGTCACGGACCACGAGTGATCCTAATGGTTAAAATATTTTGGAATTAGTTTTCATTATATTTTAACGGTTAATCGATAGGACGAATAAAGTTAGAACAATTTTACATTTTGACGACTACCTTTTTAATGTTGACTGATAAATATCGTTTAATATCACTTTTGATATTGTTTGATTATTCTACATGTGTGTACCTTTTAAAGAACAAGTCGTCGTTAAAACAACCCAAAAATGATACAAGCTACAGTCAGGGCCGGCTTCAGACCAATTGACGCCCGGGATTGTCCAAAACATGGCGCCCCCAGAACACAAAACCATAATAATATTTATTTTTAGTATGACAAAGCACGAGATCTTTATTATTCCAAGAATTACAGGCAAATATTTCCCCTAAAAATTCGGCACAGTCTAAAAAATAATAAAATTATTTTTAATTATACAAAATGAATTAAAGATCCAAAGTTTTAAAGTTTAATTTTATGTGTCATATCATATAATTAATTGTAATTATTTTTTAATTATTGTTATGTGGAAATTGGCAAGAATCTAAACTGTCTCATATTGAATAAAATGAATTGAACTTTGCTAACTTAACTCGGTTATATTTCTTGAAAAACTGGAAGAGCTTTTCAACTTTGGGTCAAATATGATTTGTCCCAATAATGCTTAAGATGCATATCGAGGCAATTCAGGAGGCGATTCGGTAGCTTATGTTAAGATAAACTTCTTAAGGGGATTGATCATCAGATGATCATGTTGATTTCGATAAAAGCGCTCATAAGATGTGCTGGCTTAAGCCACTTGATAACGTTGCACGTATTCAACGGAATAGTATTAATTGGTTTGCCGATGCCGGTCAGGTCCGGACTAAGTTGCTAACTATCGTCTTATATATTATTTTAAACAAATATTTTAAAAGTTTATTATTGTCAGTATTTCACGTGTGTTTAATGTGTTTTTTTTTTGTAAATAGGTTCAATAATAAACTGGTCAACAAAAAGTTCGGTTCATTCAATTTTTAGCATTATTTTCAAACTGCTGTAACTTTTTCAAAAATAAAGTTTTTTGAACGTGGGTTGCTGATTTTGAAAGCGCGTTTTTTGGGATTAAGTTGCATGCCATACATTTTCAGTAGCATTGATATTATCATGACATACCATCAATAAAGTCATGCAAAAAATCACAAAAATTGTGTGTGTGCCATTTCAGCAGTAATTTTTTTTAGTCATTACAATATGGGTTGTTACCAAGGAAATATCAATATATCTGGATGTTTTTACCATTTTTTGTATTAAAGCCCTTTGGCCTTAGATACACATCAAATTTTGGCAACAATATTTTTAAAATGCTATAACTCGAAAACGAAGTGACGGATTTTTACGAGCATTTTATACGGGGCCAACAATAAACAAATACGTATCTAAAACGGAAATCTTAAGTATAGGGTAAATGATTGGGAGCCAAAAGAACATTATGTATTTGTTTTGTTTTAAAATTGTTCAAGTTGGAGTTCAAAAAAGAAAGAAGAGTCCTGGTTTAAGGATATTGGATTTTTAAAAACAATAAATACACAGATTATTATTTCTTAATTCCCAATCCTTATTTTTGATAAGAATAAACATAACATACGACAGAACTAACAGGACTAATGAGCAAGTAATGTCCTAATAGTGTGTAGGTGTGGAGTCTACGTCTTACGGTTTGTGAGGATATCCTTAAGCCACTTGCTGCTTGAAAGCTTCGGTAGTTTTTGGCCATAGTTTTTTTGGATATAACTCTTTAAAGGTCGGAAAGCAGGCTTAAATTTCGAGCTAACAAGAAGTAAGATGGCCAGGAACAGGAAACACCAAGATAAGCAAATCAGAAGTATTCTACAGCGGAAGTCAGCCGGGAAAACACCAGTTTGGAACCGGATTCGTAGTAAATGAAAGACTTGTACCAATAATAATGGACTTCAAATACGTTAATGAGCGCATCTGCGCTATGCGGCTACGAGGAAAATGATATAACTACTCCTTTGTATCTGTACACGCCCCAACGGAGGAAAAAGATGAAGAGACCAAAGACATATTCTACGAACAGCTCGGACTACTTATCGAAACCCTACCCAAACAGGATATGCATATACTAATGGGAGACTTTAACGCTAAAGTGGGTAGGGAGAAAGCCTTTAGGCCTACTATTGGAGACCATAGCCTCCATGCTGAAACTAGTGGAAACGGACTCCGACTGATAGATCTGGCAACATCGCACAACATGCTGATTAAGTCAACAATGTTTGAGCACAAAGATATCCATAAACAAACATGGATATCAAATGACCGCAAGACTAGAAATCAAATAGATCATGTGCTCGTAAACGCAAGACATGCCAGCAACTGTTTGGATGTAAGAAGCTTGCGAGGGGCAGATGCGGACTCGGATCATATCCTGGTGCGGACGAAAATTAGGTCTAGACTGTCAATGCAAAAACAAAAACAAGAATCGAATGCAGGGCAGCAGACATACAACACAGAAAAATTCAAGAACGAAGAGATAAAAGGGCAGTTCCAAAACACACTAAAAAACCTACTGGAGGAAAGGACAACGGTAAAGGACGTGGATAAAGTATGGGGAAACCTAAGGGAGGTACTAAAAAGTGCATCCGATAAAGTACTAGGCTTAAGACAAAAACAAAAAAGAAAGCAGTGGTTCGGCGAAGAATGCTTAGATGCAGTAAAAGATAGAAATAATACCAGAAAAACTATAATACAGCAACCAACGAGGAATAACATAGAAGAATATAGAAAGGCCAGAACGGCAGCTAGAAAGCTTATGAGAAGGAAAAAAAGGGAACTCCAGAAATCGAAAATCAGAAACATCCAAGAACTACATCACAGCAAAAATGCCAGAGCACACTTTAATGAGATAGCTATAATAAAAGGAGGCTATCAACCTCGACCCCAAAACTATCTAAAAGAAAATGGACAGCTCATAACCGACAAAAACACAATAATAAGCACGTGGGCACAGTATTTCCACCAGCTTCTCAATATGGAACAGGAGGAAGATACACCAAACTCAAAAGTGCAATCAGCTGAAATAAAGGACATACCACCGACATACACTGAAATTGAGCAAGCCATAAAAAGGCTAAAAAACAACAAAGCCCCAGGTAGTGATGGCAGTCCAGCGGAATGTTTAAAGTACGGTTGGGATGCCCTACACCGAGCCTTACATACGCTAGTCGAGGAGACGGAGAGTATCCCGGATGATTGGAGAGAGGGGGTTATCATCCCGGTACATAAAAAGGGGGACAGGATGAGCTGTGGAAACTATAGGGGTATTACACTTCTAAATACCACCTACAAAGTGCTAGCCAACATTCTACTGGAAAGACTGAGACCATATGCCGAAGAAATCGTAAGTGAATACCAGCGCGGCTTCAGACAGGGGCGGTCCACCATTGATCAGTTATTCACGATTAAACAACTAATGGAAAAGAGCTGGGAATTTGACCTTGACCTACATCAATTATTCGTGGACTTCAGGCAGGCTTACGACAGCGTCAAGAGGATCCAACTGTGGAGCGCTATGGAGGAACAGGGGTTCCCAAAGAAGTTGGTCAAAATGACACAGACCTGCATCAATGGAGCTCGGAGTAAGGTGAGAATAGGCCGAGAACACTCACATACATTCGATATTAACAATGGCTTGAAACAAGGAGATGCCCTCTCATCACTACTTTTCAACATTGCTTTGGAGTTCGTCATGAGGAAAGCGGAAATTCATAGCTATCGGGGTCTTTTTCCAATCAACTGTCCGAAAGTATTGCTGGCTTTGGCGGATGATGTGGTATGTCCACATTGGCAATAACAGACTCGATATTAAAGAGACCTTTATCGCTTTTAAAAGAAAAGCACGAACCATGGGACTTCAGGTTAACGAAGACAAAACCAAGTATATGTATATAACTAGGAACCGAAGAAACAGAGATAGAATAGGGCAAAATATCACCATAGCCGAATACAATTTCGAAAGGGTCAAACATTTTAAGTACCTGGGCTCAACACTGACGGAAAATGCAGAGGGTTCAGAGGAGATAAACTGCATACTACAAGCTGAGAATAGGTGTGTTTTTGCATTGCATGAACTCCTAAAATCAGAACAGCGGACATGGGCGACCAAAATATCTATATACAAAACCATAATTAGACCTGTAGTAATGTATGGCCGCGAAACGTGGACCCTAACGGTGGCAAATGAAGAAAGGCTGCGAATCTTTGAGCGAAAAATACTGAGAAAAATATATGGACCCATCTTTGACAGAACAGCGGAACGCTGGAGGAGGCGCACCAACGGAGAATTGGAAGAACTGTACGGGATCGCCAACATTGTAAGAGAAATCAAGGCGAAAAGGCTACAATGGGCCGGTCATGTGCGACGACTTCCTGATGATCGTCTGGTTAGACTATCTCTGGAGGAGGCTCCCGGGGGAAGGCGACCACTGGGCCGTCTACGACTTCCATGGAGGGACAATATCAACAAAGACCTCAGAGCAATGAACATAAATCAGACGGATATCATGATGGACCGAGCACAATGGAGGCGGGTTGTTATGTCGGCAAAGACCCACCCAGGGTTGTAAGTCACGGAGTAACTAACTTTGAGAGCCATTTCTGACTAAACGGCGCCACCTAGCGGAGGTTTTCTTGCATCAGCGAAAAGCAACAACATTTCTCTTGCCTAAAAGTTCTGTAGCTTTTTTCTCTAAATGGGAGTAAAATTGGCCCTTTTGAGCGATTTTTCGCATTTCATCGAGGCGGCTTTGGCGATGAATTGTGTCACCTTTAGCTTCCGAGTGACATTTCTGTCGCATAATTCGTTTAATCAAGCTACTTTTTCAAAATGGCAAACGGAACATGGAATTCCACGACGCTGCGCTTATCTTCAAAAACAAAAATGCTTGTGCTGTTGAGATTGGCGCTGCTAGAGAAAAATTCCTTATAGCCATTTATGGTAACCCTCGAAGACACACCTTATTGGACGACATAATGTATGACCTGTTTACCAAAGCCATCATAACCAAAACGAACATTAAGCTAGCATCTCTTCCCCCGCTCAAGCTCTCGCTCGACAATATGCCATTCGGACATATCACCACGTCCAGTTGTGGTTGGGACACGTCAAAGATCATCTACATTGAAGATGGATAAAACAAAGTAGGGCCTACTACCCGGGATACCGAGGTCGCTGCAGTTGCCGGAAAGCAGGAATGAAATGTTCGGCAATCCGGGCAATCTGCTTTGAATGCAAGAGACACTCATGCTCCAATGCGCCTGATGATGATGATGATATCTCGCCTGTCGTCCTTAACGAAGATGACGTAGGATCTGGATCAGTCAGGTATATATTAAAATTGCTGTACCTACCCTTAAAATTTCCCTTCGTGTAATGCCCATCACTCAGTAATGCCCAATCCATACAATATTGAGTATATTACTCCTACTAATGATTTTTCTCTTTTCTATCCTAGGTTACGGAGAAGATGCCTGACAAAGTGCCAAACAATCACGAGTCAGTTTTCATGGAGAGTCGTGGACCAAACGCGAGTGACGGGTGACTATGAGCCCTTGAGTTCAAAGCGCGTGTGTAAGAATATTTAATGATTGCGGCGTAAGAAGAATGCTTCATATATATTAATTTAATTCATAATACCACTTCTTTAGTTATGTAAGGTTGGAACGTGAGGGTACTGTAGTATAACCCACCCGGGTCTGTTCAACATAGTTGAATGAGATAAGTTGTGCTTTGTCTTTATTTTATCAATGATCGTCAAAATAGATTAAAAAGAAAATCAATACCTACGTTGTGTTATTATTATATCTTACGCAATTTTTAATTATTCGGATTGCGCTTCGACCAAACACAATTAGGGAAATTTGAGGGAAAGGTGCGTCATGTAAATTAAACCACAGATTCCTAATACGCCTAATTTATTAAAGAAAAGCGTGCCATACTCCGCCTGGAATTCGCGAGGGAAATGAGCATGGCAGAGAAAACCTCGATCACAATTCCTAAACCGAGTTATGCTGTACAACCTTTATTAGTATAACAATTAATTAAATTACTGTCTCACGCACCACAATTTGTCGTTCCACACTTATGACAATACTACAATACATTCAAAACTGAAGAGTTTAGTATTAGTTAGCCAGACGTCGCCAGCAGGTACTGAGGTCCCATACGGGAGGCTACTCAGCTATAGTTGCAAATTGAGCCAATATCTCTAGTAAGACCTGCAGGCCGATTAATATATATTTCCTTCGTCATCGCTTAGCGATTGATTATATTATGTAAACACTTTTGTGATTGAATAGTATTTCTCTTGTAGGCTCTAAGATTATAGAATACGGAAGAACGATTCAAATAGCTCATACCTTTACTGTTGCTTATTACTAATAGTCAATTCGATATAATATATTTCAATTCCGAATATATGGTTTTATTCTGTGTAATTGTGCACAGGCTACAAATCTTTTATCATTTCGGGTGCTTATAAGCAATTGGCATCAAGTCAAAAATCAAGGTTACAAATTAATGTTAATTTAAATTTCACATAGGTTTCATACAAAAGCAAATCATTAAAAAATAACATTAGTTAAAAGAACGACTCGGGGTGCCTTGCTCGCAAGCTCACGATTTATAGCGAGGATATTCGCTCATCAGGGGAGGAAAATGTTAGTGGATTCATCAAGTCCCTTGCTTACATTACAATCACAGTCATACTGAAACTAAAATTCCATCACGAAAAGACAGCAAACAATACAGTGTTATTCACAGCATAAAACCATTTCATTAAATATATACACATGTTATACCATCAAATATTAATTATCAATGAGAATAGAAGAAATATTTATGCAAATCATGTTAATAACAATATCAAAATATATACTCATGTTATGCCATCATATATGAATTATCCATGAAAATAAAAGAAATATTTATGCAAATTATGTTAATAACAATATCAAAATATATCCATACCTTATACCATCAAATATGAATCATCCATGAAAATAAAAAATATAATGGTACAAATTATGTTAATAACAATATTATAAGTTTCATTTTACCGACTTGTAATGACATATTGCAACACAGAAGCAACAAT
Organism: Pissodes strobi; assembly: GCA_016904865.1. NCBI lineage: Eukaryota > Metazoa > Arthropoda > Insecta > Coleoptera > Curculionidae > Pissodes > Pissodes strobi. The sequence continues at coordinate 47,769 of MU188839.1, forward strand.
TCACCAAAATAAACCGTACACTCCGCTGGCTTCTGACTCTCTATTTCTCGTTCTCGGGCACCTTTAAGATATACTCCAAAAAACCTCGCAAAAACTCGACTTCAATTTATGACTTGATTTATCTTTTACATGTATAAAGGGTGTCTCAAAATATATACATATATAGGGTGTCTCAAAAAAGATTGTATCAGGTCTAATGAAATAGTATTTTAAAGAGGTGTGATATCTCAGTACCTGCACTGAACAGCAAATGGCAAGTTTTGGAAAGTTTTAATTATCTCGGTATGTACTTTTATCAAGTTTAAAACTGAAGATACATATTAAACACGCAATTTGATGCTCTATAATTTTCATTCTATACGTTTTTTTTATTTAGAATGGTCGTTTCCGTGTGACGAACGATTGAAAGTCTCTAATGCGTTTTTCAACAAAGTTGGTAAAAATCCGTTTTCGACCATCGATTTCAGACATACGACCGGGAATGAATGAGGTAGTCATTCGACGCAGAATAATTAATACTCTCTAATATTTGTAAGAATTAAATATTCTCTGGAATGCACCGTTTTGGACCTATTATTAGTGGAATAAAATCGCTCATCCAAATCGCTGTTTTCTGAGGGTGGGTGATTCGGAGGTATAACCAAATGAAACCTATTCCATCTTATAGAGGACACTCAGGGGCATAGGAAATAGGAATGTACAACTTTTTTTTAAAAGGACCGAACTTTGATAATGACCTCTAAACGTGACTGATCTTGAATTAAAAAAAAACTACATTTTTCTAAACATTAACCGTTGTATTAATTCAAGTATACAATCTAAAATTCTGATTTTTTGCTGACTTACACTTGGAATGTAAGCGCTTCTAATGGCAATTCAGAAATTTCAAAAATGTTTAAAATTTTTGAAAGAAAAAGTTAGGAATATAGAATTATCAAAATCGTATATCCAAAACTTCACCCTGCGGCGAGCTATGTGAATTATTGAAAATTTCTATACATACATATCGTGTCAAATGTAGTCAGAACATTGACAAAGTTTAAAAAAAAAATTAAGTCGCTAGCTTCAATAGTTATAGAAATCGGAATTTTTATTCTAGAGCCCTGGAATGCGCTCTAGCCCTTCGGGAACCGCTACGCGACGGAATTGTTTTTCCGCGTAATTTAGGTATAGGATAGGCAACTGAGCAGTGCCATAGTTTATACCGTACGGTATAAACTGTGGCAGTACAGCATTATATGCAGTGCACCATAACCTTTTTCTATGCAGTGCACAAAGATTGTTCGTTTTGGAATGGTGTATTTGTGTGTTTATTGACAGTGTTTAACTTGCTGTAATTTTGTTCTTATAGTGTAGATACTGCAGTTATTACACTTCCTTCAATATTATGTGCCGTTGACTGTTTATCGAGCAGTATGTGTTACAAGTTGTTTAATTTGCGGAAAACCATGGGATTCGCGAAAAAAAAAAAAGACTTGTTGGATAGCCTACAAAAAAGGGTTTGTTGACAATATTGACAGCGGCGGGAAAAAGACGGGTGACTTTTCTAAGCATATTGTACCCTACAAGGGTAAAATGTGTTTATTTTGCAAAAGAACATGGAAAAAGAAAAAAGAAGGACTCAGCGCTATTCAAACAGGTAATAAATAGTCCTCCTTTTCTCATAAATATATGCATATGGAGGAAAGTTTCAGATGAAATTTAGCAAAATCTTTACAATTTCTTCGAGGCTGCTAAAAGCAAATTGCGAGCATTTCAGTGAAGACGTTATTATTACTGATTGCAAAAGTTTCTGGGAGCCTGTAAAAAAAGGGAAGATTACTACGTTTGCGGACACCAAAACTATGTCAGAATCGAAATTATGTTCAGAAGGATAGCGGCAGCAGCTAGATTTCAGTTTTTAAATTTGAGCGACTTATTGTCTTATGAACTAACTTCGGTTGCGTTGTGCATATTTCACGAAGATAAAAGTATGCGAAAAACAGCTAAGTCTGATTTAGTATCAACATTTGAACCACATGGAACAGTTGCATCTCCTCAAAGTGTGAATTCACTTATAATAAACAGCATTTATTCAGGGATTTCATGAGAAGGCGTTCTTCACTTTTAATGAGCTTGCATTTATTTTTCTGAAGCAAATTCATTCTATAGGCCGAAATTATAAAGCACTGAGGATAACAGTCGTTTTTGATAGATATAATGAATCGATTAAATCTTTGGAAAGACGCAGAAGAGGTGACTTCACAGATACGTATGCGTATGAAGTTTATGAAAATAGAAAAGTGGTGAAGTTTGGGATTTTTTTTAAATTGTCTGAAAATAAACGATCCCTATTGAAATTTGTGAGCGGTTATATTCTGGAACATTCAGCTGATCAATTACAAATAGAAGAAACTCTGATCATCGCTGGTGGTTTTGAAAATCCAGAGTTATGTTTTTCTGTCAACAAGGATGGTGTAACCCATATGTCTATATTGTAACCGAATTGAAAGATTTGAAATCGAATCATGATGAGGCTGATACGCGACTTGTAATCCATGCTTTATATGAATATCAGATACTTCACCAAAAGAAAGTTTTGGTGAAGTCTGTAGATACAGATGTTCTCGTATTACTTATTTACTACTATATAGTGCAGAGAAAAGAAATGCAATGTTCAAGATCGGCAAAAAAACCGCATGATGTATTTTCTAAAAATCTCGGAGCCTTTAAAGAATTATCATAACTGCACTTCGTGTCTACAACCGAAGTTGTTAATATTGACACCAAATTTGCACTGGCCCTATTTAGAAATAAGAATGAGGCCATTCAAACTCTCAATGAATTATTGAGGTATCAATTGACCACAACTTCCAGTAAGTCCGCTTCAGAACTTCCACCGACAGATGACGCATTTTACCAGCTTGTATACTGAGGTAGCTGTACCTATATTACAAAAAAAACTGTATTTATGCGATGACCAAAATTTTAGGTGCATATATCAACTGCGTAATGGATATCCAGTCATATGCCTATTATGCCTCTACTTGACCCTGTCTACTTTGGTTGGACTAGGAATAATGGCATTCTAGAGCCTGTTTTGATGACCGCTGATCCCATACCAACGAATATAAGACAACTGATGAAGATCTTCTGCAAAGATAAATTATGTCAAAATAATATATATGTATGCTTAAAAGAGGGCTTAAAATGCTGCAGCGGTTGCTCCTGCAAAAATTATCAAAACAATGTTCTTGATTTGTAACGGGATGACAAAGAGGAAAACATTTAAAGTAAATTTCATACAAAACGATTTAATTACTTACTCTATATTTATAGATTTTTAAAATTTTATATCTACCTAGATGTAACGCCAACGCAGATGACTTTCAGACTGGTAGCCGCTAGCCGCCTTCGGCATCAGAGTGCATTCCAAGGATCTCGGAAAAAAAATTATATGTAGTTCCATAACCGTTCAAGTTAGCGACATAATTTTCTTTTAGAAACTTTGCCAATGTTCTCGCTACATTTGACTCGATATGTATCTATAGAAATTTTTAATAATTTACATAGCTCGCCGCAGGGTGACGTTTTAGATGCACGATTTTGGTAATTGTATATTCCTAACTTTTTTTTCAAAAACTTTAAACATTTTTGAAATATCTGAATTGTCATTAGAAGCGCTCACATTTCAAGGATAAGTCTGCAAAGAATCAGAATTTTAGATTGTATACTTGAATTAATACAACGGTTAATGTGAAGAAAAATTTAGTTTTTCTAATTCGAGCTCAGTCACGTTTAAAGCGGTTTTCAAAGTTTGGTCCTATTAAAAAAAAGTTGTACATTCCCATTTCCTATGCCCCAGAGTGTCCTCTACGAGATGGTATAGGTTTCATTTGGTTATACCTCCGAATCACTCAAAGCTAAACTTGCACTGTGATTTTACTCCACTATATAGGCGAAAAGTTGAAAAGAGTCCGAAATTTTCGTGTTTTTTCGGACTTCCTGACTCGAGCGGCGGTAGAGGGACCGTGCAAATCTAGGATACATCTATTTGACGTGAAATGAACCGATTAAAATAATAATTAGCCTTCCAATACTTTTTTCGAGTGACCCCCTTAATAGATCCTAATTTGACTGGCCTAATAGCACAAGTGCTAATTTAGTGACTCGGAAAAAGTAGAAAAAGCTAAATAAAATACATTTATAAGGTAAATAGGATTATACAGGATGTGACAAAGTCAAATTAGAATCTCGGAAACCATAATAAAGACAATGCAGTTAAAACAGGTGCAAAGTTGCATAGTTTAATCACAGAATAGTTGGCTATTCTGTGGTTTAATACTTGAGAATATTTTTAGTTTATTTTCGTAAGATATCTGCCACGATAATTTTTATATAATTCCGAACTTCAGCTTACACTAAAATTGCATCATTGTATCAAAACGAAAACGGTACGTTATATCAGAAATCATCAACTGTTATTGCAATTTTATTTGTTCTAATTGATAAAAGTAGCAAATTGTGAAAAAAAAAACAGTAGCGTATCACTTTTAGCTAAATAGTTAAGGTCGGGTTCAAAATATTAAGAGAGTTCTACATTACAGCTCTATACAATCTTTGTAGCACTAAAAATAATTTTTCATCTGGAAGCAACATTTTTGGAATTTATTCCCTACACCTGATTCTTCTGAGAAGTTTCACACTTTGTAAGCCTTTAAAATTTATTAGTGTTACTAAGTTTTTGGCAATATTATATTTTTTAGTTAAACGCATATTTCCTTATTTGTCTGGTTCTTACTACCTCCTCAGCGTATGTCCTGTCTAACAGAGTACCTAATATTTATTCTTGCGGTTTAATAATTGCATGCATTGACTTTAAAAACATGATATAAGTAGCATTATAACAAAATACAATTATTTATAACAAAATGTTGGAATAGTCTTTTCCAACAACTATCTAAGAATGTTTTACATACATATAACAACTAAACCAAATAAGCGTGGAAACCTATGCTAGCTAACACAGAAGTGCTATCGTCCTAACACACGTATGTATTGCTTGATGCACGCATAATAATAGGTTTGTTCTAGCAGAGATTTCAAACGGTTCCATACCGTACGGAGTTTGCGCATAGCCATATAAGCGACGCTTATATCGTTATGCGCAAACTCTGGACGGTTTGAAACCGTTTAAAATCGCTGCAGAACAGACGTAATATGTACGCCAAGGCATACCTGCCGTTAAAGAAAAATTGTCAGTTCCAAGTTAACCGGTAGATCACCCACAGAATACTCTTGACTGGGGACATAACGCACAAATAATGGGGAGTACAGGGGGTCGGTCAAGTTTGCCCCCCGTATTAAACAAATTTGAAAAATAAACGAAGCATAATTTTGCACACATTTTGCACAATTTTGCACACCGCAAATAAAATTTTGCAAATCCACACAAGGAAAACTAGAGGTATTTTTTATAAGGGGGGGCAAACTTGACCGTCCCCCCCCCCCGTCTGTTCCAAAATTGAAAAATTTTGATGCCAATCGATTCGGCAAATTTTGCACACCTGTTTTCAAATTTTGCACACCTTTCTGGGAAAAGTTATGAGGTGTTAAAAATTTGAATTTTCCCCCCCGTTTGTCAAAATGTGGAAAAATTTTGATGCTGCTAGGTTCTACTAATTTTGCACAATTTTACACACCTATTTTCAATTTTTGCACACCTTTCTGGGGAAAGTTATGAGGTGTTAAAGATTTGCATTTTCCCCCCCGTTTGTCAAAAAGTTTAAAAATTTTGATGCTGGTAGATTCAACTAATTTTGTACACCAATTTTAAAATTTTGGACACTTATCTGGGGAAAGTTATAAGGTGTTAAAAATTTACATTTTCCCCCGTTTGTCATAAAATTGACTATTTTCTATGGTACTATGTTCAGCTAATTTTCCACAATTTTGCACACTTATTTTTAAATTTTGCACTCTTTGGGAAAGTTATGAGGTGTTTAATATCTGCATTTTTCCCCCCGTTTGAAAAATAATTCAAAATTTTTTATGCTATTTGCTTGGGTAGTTTTGCACAAAAACAAAAATTATGTACGAATAATTATATAGTATATTGTGTAACTAGGAGGAAAAGCAAAACATTCCTGGACGACTGTGGTAGTTGCTGGACGAGGCGCAGCCGAGGCCAGCAACACAGGAGTCCAGGAATGTGCTTTTCCTACGAGTTGCACATACTATTTTTTATCCGATCGAAATTAATTAGAATACGTACTTATATAAATAGAGCCAAATATTACTGTAAATAAAAACGTGTTTTAAATTTAAACTCAACATAATATCAAGTTTTGAATCGAGCGAGCTTGAAGTTTATTACGTTGCTACGGAAAGTACAGCTAAATGTTACTTTTGATAGATGTCAGATCTGACAAACAAGGCGTTTGAATATGACAGAAATGTTACATTCCCGGCCTAGGACGGGAATGTTATATTCCCGGACTGTTATTTTCTATTCTTGTACAGTTATTGCATGTTGCCAAGCAACGAATACAATATACTGAAATCATGACTTTTGCGGTGAGAAAACACATCGGAAAGGTGTCGTTTTTCGTCCGATCGGATAAAAAATTATTTATTTTAAAAATGTATTATTTTAAACAAACACAATACAACAAAATTATAATTACGATGTAGTAAAAAAATAATACATCAACATTTTAAAACTTTTTTCCCCCGAAAAGTGTGCAAAATTTGAAAATTGGTGTGCAAAATTAGTTGAACCTAGCAGCATCAAAATTTTTAAACTTTTTGACAAACGGGGGGGAAAATGCAAATCTTTAACACCTCATAACTTTCCCCAGAAAAGTGTGCAAAATTTGAAAATAGGTGTGAAAAATTGTGCAAAATTAGTTGAACCTAGCAGCATAAAATTTTTTCAACATTCTGACAAGCGGGGGGGAAAATGCAAATTTTTAACATCTCATAACTTTCCCCAGAAAAGTGTGCAAAATTTGAAACTAGGTGTGCAAAATTGTGCAAAATTAGTTGAACCTAGCAGCATCAAAAGATTTCAACTTTTTGACAAACGGGGGGGAAAATGCAAATATTTAATACCTCATAACTTTCCCCAGAAAAGTGTGCAAAATTTGAAAATTGGTGTGCAAAATTGGGCAAAATTAGTTGAACCTACCAGCATCAAAATTTTTAAACTTTTTGACAAACGGGGGGGAAAATGCTAATCTTTAACACCTCATAACTTTCCCCAGAAAAGTGTGCAAAAATTTAAAATAGGTGTGCAAAATTGTGCAAACGGGGGGGGAAATACAATTTTTTTAACACCTCATAACTTTCCCCAGAAAAGTGAAATTTGAAAATAGGTGTGCAAAATTGTGCCGAATCGAGTGGCATCAAAATTTTTCAATCGGTCAAGTTTGCCCCCCGTATAAAAACAGCTCTAGTTTTCCTTGTGTGGGTGTGCAAAATTTTATTTGCGGTGCGCAAAATGTGTGCAAAATTATGTTTCATTTATTTTTGAAATTTGTTTAATACGGGGGGCAAACTTGACCGACCCGAGTACAGTTCATCATACACTGACCTGGCTATGCTGCGACCGAACACAGAATTATCTACACGGAAATGTTTAACATAAATCAAGCACCTCCAGAGTAAGATGCGTCAAAGCCTATAACTACACTCTTCCTTAATGGTGGAATGGGGAAACACAAGACACAGAGGTGCGAGGAAAAGGGAAAATTTTCCAAACAATGACACAAGACGAGGTTGAGAGATGTAGGAGACAAGAAAAGTATAAAGTCGCTAAAAAGCAAGTATGTGGAAGATTAAATAAAGCAAAAAAAGCTATGCGACGACCTTCTTTGGTGAAGGATATAAAATAGTACGGACCAAGATAAAAAAAAAGTCAGCTCCAAAAGCAGACCTGACGATTGAACATAAAACTAGTTTTTTTCAGTCCTAACTATTCATACACAAAAACATACCTGTGATAGCGGATACAGAGCAATAAAATGCGATAAGAGACTGCGATATTTTCAAAGAAGAGAAGCATGTAAAAATACCAAAGCAGGCAAGGCACAAAGTTTGAACGGCCTATCACAAATGTGATCAAATCTATGATCAGCTATGATGTTCCGTATTTCACCAAATTCTTTAATATATTCGTGGTAAAAATAAAAAAAAAATGTGTGTGCTTAAGACCACACGATAGAAGTGAAAACTTCAACAAGCGGCGTCATCGTTTGTCAGAATTTCGATCCGAGCCTTCGTGGCAGAGATACGGGTGAAAAACGGTTTTTCTCCCAAAATCCCCCCTTAAATGAGAACCCCCCCCCCCCCCCCGCGCGACCCCAGGGGGCCCCCCCCCCCCCGTAGTGTGCACCTACCATAAAAATTTCGATTCCGTACCTCTTCCCGTTGTCCTGAAATTAATTATTTAAGTTTTTCATTGTCTCCCCTCCCCTGGCTGAAAAGGGGAGCTTGCGGGGTCCCGTTTTCGTCCAGGATCTTCTTTTACCCCGGCTACATCCCCTGAAAATTTCAACCCTCTACCTATACGGGAACATGCCAGGCAGTAACAAGCGGGGCAAGGTAGTAATAATTATAACAAGCGCATTCACCATTTTGTCCAGTAGAAAGAGCGTTACGTGACGGCGTTACGTGATGACATAGTCTCATTCAACCCCCACAAAAAAAACGAGTTCCCAAAAGCATATAAGAGGCCAAAACTGATAACAATATGCCTTATCGACGTAATTGCTACAGTATATGAACAAATATTAAATAAAAAGCTGAAATGTTAAATAGAGAACAGTGGCGGTTTTAATGTGCACCAATATGGATTCATAAAGAAGAAACCAACCACATAGATGCAATAAAATAGGGGCTGAATGGGGCAAGAGTTTAGGGTGGCATGGTTTAGTACTGGTGGATATAAAAAAAACGCTTTTAACAGCATCTTGGGAAGGCATCACGATAGCGTGAAAATGCAAAGAAATGTGCGAAAATTTAATAAGAACAATATGTCATACCTTAACGACCATAGAAAGATCGTGGAGAAACAGATGTAGAGGGACGTTTACGGAGGCGTTCCGCAAGGTTCTGGGCTCGGCGCCATGCGATGGAACCCTTTGCATAACAACGTAATGAAGATAGAGACGCCCGCGGAGAAATGATGGAACATGGGAATGCAACACTCGATAAAATAAAAAATTGGTTAGTACCCTTGTCTCCCACTTTAGATCAGAAAAACCTTTACCAGCGACTGAGACTTATCACCGCAGACAGGAGCAGATTACAGCAATTAATCAAGACCTGGAGAAAGTTCAGACTTGGGGCGACAGAAATTTGGTCCAGTTCAATGCAGCAAAGACCGAAGCAGCCACGTTTAGCAAGGGGGCCAATACGGCGGTCCCTGACATCATTATGGCAGGATCCAGTGGCGGCTCGTCATTGGACGCAGGTGAAGCGCCGCTTCACCTACAATTTCTAAAATTTCATTACTTTAAAGTAAAAATATTTTTAATTAAATAAAATTTTCATAATCTAAATTTCTAGTCAAAATTAGTGCAATTTCTCAAATTACATTTCTTAAAAATACAACATTTCATAATATAAATTTCTAATCAAAATTAGTGCGATAATACTCATAAAAGATAATTAACTATAAAACGTAGCGCGCTGAATAACTTGTCATAAGATCGGCCGGTGCGAGCGGTTTTCGACACTCAATACAGTCACGAAACACGTGGGAATCGCATACAGCAAGATCAATAATTGCACTGCAATATACAGATTTATTTACGATGGTTGCTATGGCAACGGGCGAAGCAGACATGCTAGATACGTGAGCTGTTTATAGAACGGAAGCAGCCCGACAATGCGACTCCGACAGGTTCTTATGTTAATATTAAATTCAGTCCACAGTCGTTCGGAAGCAAATTTGCATCACGTCGTTGTCGCGCATTGTTTTACGAAACGTTTTACGAAATGTTTCCATTGTATGATCCGATCTGCATCTTGTTCAGTGATGTGAACTGGTAAATTACCGATAAATTACCGTGGTAATTTACTGTAATTTACCGTAAATTACCAAAAATTAATTACCGTAATTTACTGATAAGTTATATAGAAAATTACTGGTTCTCGTGCTTAATAATTAACGTTATTTACCGTAATTTAACGTTATTTTTTGTTGTAATGTACAGGGTGATCCCCTATAATGTCGCCACTCTTTAACTTTTTTTTTTAAGTGTCCCGAAAAAATTAAAAGTATAGTTATGTAGGTACTGA